>CM052312.1:3574278-3641266 GCA_028455605.1 Lasioglossum malachurum
GTCGTTTGTCGTTTTTGTTGCATGCTCCATTTAATCAACTGTATTTTTATTTCAGAAAAATTGGGTTAGCTACCCTGTACACACTTATACACACACATACACAAAACATAAAATATTTTTGAGTTACAAAATACATGGGAATTTTATGAAAAATCACAAAGTGTAAACCAACGTGACAAACTTTGTGATTTTTTAAATGTAATTCCTGTGCATTTTCTACTCGACAAAGGATTAAAGAAATTTAATATTGTAATTACGTATAATACGACAAAATCACTAAAAGTGAAAAAAATGAACAAAATGAACAAAATGAACAAAATATGCAAAAAGCTTATATAATAAAATCAGAAAATAAATAAATAAAATACAATAAATTAATTAAATAAATAAATAATAAAGAGAAAATAAATTCAAATAAGAAAACCAGTTTCTATACTACACAGTATAGAAAATTTAGGGGGTCGGACGGGTAGGCTCGGAATCAGGCTCTTCTTACTGCATATTCGTTTGTACAGTGGTCAAAAATAGAATCCTGTCAAATGTGTATTAGGAAGAGTAAGTATAGCACAAAAAGGGATTTTTTTTTACATTTTGTAATTTTGGAAACTAGTAATTTTTTCCGTCGGGTGGGTCGATAAGAGGGCCGCGCTCACAGTGGCTCCGATGTCGGAAGATTTGGTCGACGTCCGACGCATTTGTCTCTTTTTTCGAGCGCACGAAAAAGAGATACAACATCGGACGCCGGCCGAATCGTGCGACATCGGAGCTATTGTGAGCGCGGCCTAAAGAAATACTAATACTAAACCTACCATCACCGGTTAAAATAACCGGTTCCAGATTTTTTAATTTTATTTTTTATTTTACGATTATCTTCAGTGAAGCACACATTACAATAGGTGCTGCGCAAAATCTAAATTTTCATGGCTCGGTAGGTTTAGTGTTAAGTGGGTGGGTGGGTCTCGCTCGCAGCAACCTCCACGTGGTGAGACCCGGGCAATCGGTGTTATTCTCGATTTATAATATTTTGTTCCGTAGAAATATCACCAATTGCTCTATAAAATATTAAAAATCGACAATCACATCGAGCTAATGCTGCGAAAATAGAACAATTTTTCGGCATTATTTCGAAGTTTTTCTTTTAGACCTTATGGTTCTATTTCGTAGTTAAAAAATTTTATCGAGTCAATATTGTTCGAGCTGACAATGGGATTCTATTGTTTTTTCCATGTGCTTTTCCGTTCCTTTTGAATCAAAGTGCCCCTACGATAAAGTACCACCTTTAATTTTAGTCGTCAAACGTTTAAACAATCCTACGGGGGGAAACATTCTAAGATCCAGAAATTCCTCTTAAATTCTCGCGAATTTTGTCTGAAGACTAGAACCTTAGGAATGACTTTATGGTACGGTCGACCATCTGGTAGTTTTTCAGTAATTTCTCTTTTAGTGTACCGTTATTAATTTATTACCGGGTCGTTGTTATTTCTTTAGTAGACCGGTATGCAGCTAATACGTGGCACATTAATAAGCACCATTAGAGATGGTTTTATGACTTATTCATTCAATTGGACTTCTCAGGTTCGAGAGACCGCATCGTAAAGTCCCAGTGCCGAAGGGTCAGGTAGTAAGCAATACACGCTGCCCAGTCACCTCTAAGCATGGGGAGGACCCTAATAGGCGGTCAGTAGACTTAGGTTAACAAGCATAAGATGCAGATTGCGCTTTTCGATTTTTCGTGCCTTTGACGGGTGCTTTCCCTTCCATAAAATTTTCCAATATCACCCCTTCCCTCAGAATAAAATATATTATTTCAGCCGTCGTGTTTTATTTTGTATAAAGGTTCAATGACCATCTCAAGTTTAACTCATTGTCAGTAGGACAGTTATTTGATTTGCGAATGAAAAGTATGATGGGGAGAGAGATATCCAGGAAGAATATTTAACACATACAATTAATATCTCCATGTATTTTGTTATATATTTACAATTTTATAACAGAAACATTAAACGTAACAGGCAGTCTCGCACTCGGCTGAAAAATGGGCGTAAGGTATCCTTCCAGTGGAGCGCGAGGCAGCGAAAAGTCACATAAATATAATAATATTCGTCATAATAAATTCATTACAATCCATAATATGTATATGTAATATACGTTATTTAAATTTTTGTTTAAACATCCGCTCAACCGGTTCAGTTGGTTTTTTTTTTGCTTATCAACCTCATCCTGTTTACCGACTGTTCGTTCCCCTTAATTACATCTATTATTACTCGCATTTCTCTTTTTAGTCTTTAATTGTATTCGGATTGTCCGTACTTCATGATATTTACTTATGTAACCCTCTCTCGCGAAGTGCAGCGTTCTCACGCGAGTTTCTTTGACAAAAAAATGAAGAAGTAGAAGAAGAAGAAGAAGAAGAAGAAGGAAAAGATTTCACTCCTTGTCCTTTACTTGTTCTTGTCAATGTCGGATACGATCGACCGGTTCTCTCGATCGCTGCAGTCTCGACGGGAATACACAGAACGTGTGTTTCTTTTAGTTTTCCGTTTTCCGTTTTCCGTCCCTTAATGTATGTACAAAAACAGTGATTTCTCCAATTCTTTTTTTGATGGGTTTCTTCGCTAATACACGGTGCCCTTCTCCCCCTTTAAGCTCTGTTCTCACGATTCTGTCAGGTTCGATCATGAGAACTTTTCTTAACGCGTTCACTGCTGTCGACTTGGAGCAGCGCTGCTTCCTCGTTTGATTAGCTTCGTTTTAATAAAATGATTTTCAATAGAATTTTGATCGTGACGCCTTTTGATTACGTTGCAAATGACTTTTGATCTCGAACCGTTCCACAGCAGTGAACGCGCTAAACTTCGTTCACCGAAGAATCCTTTGAAGCGTATTCTGTTCTCAAGTATGCTAAACATCTCTACAGAATTGTGAACACTCGATTAAGTAATAATAAGTTGATCCTTAAGAAGAATTCGGGCGATCACCCGCTCCTGACAGTCTAAGTAACAGTCTTGCGAACAGAAATTCCCTATGTCGAACAGTAACTCAGGGACCTTTTGTATTATAATACGATGCTCCAAAGGACCGAATAAAACCGTGGGACAGCGTCTCTCATTCGAATCGATTGGAGTTTTACATTCCTGCACTGCTCTTTTCGTGAATTTTACGAGTCTCCTGGCAGTGTGTTACGCATAATAACGGATTTACGGTAGTCTTCTTTATGTTACACCTATATGTATACGTATATTTTTACAAAAAGTCACGCGCACACTTTTGAATCCGATACTAGATGACGGGCCTCGTCTCTCGCCGACACTTTCACATCGCCGAAGAGCAGCGTGGACTCTTACAATCCTTGATTACGCGGTGTACAATCATTTTCTCTCTCTATCACACACACACACACGCACGCACACATACACTTAACAGTTCTGGGCGAAGTCCATACCCGAGCATTTCCAAATCAATATCAAACAACATCAAAAAATTCGAATCGCTTCCTTAATGTAGGCTGACTCACAATAACGATTTCATGACAGTACGATTCGTTACACTAGCAGTTCTTCGATCACGTTCTAGTGTATCAGTGTATGTAATTTAAATTGTAATTGGTCATTGGTTTTTACAAATTATATCGCGCCGATTGCTTTCCAATTCAATCGGTCTTCATCGAGATGCACAGGATTGTAATGGCCGAATTCGAATCGTTGTGTATCCTGGTTGAAAAGTGTAAAAAGTCGATGATACATGCAGCATTGCATACTAAAAATTTTCGTGGCAATACAGGCTGAATAACCATAAGAATAAATTCTGTTGCTCGTCGACGATCAAACTTTTCGATTGGTCGGAAACACGCAGATTTCATTTGCATTTCTAATTGCACTTTCCAACAATTTTTAAATTTTGTACGATTTGGATACAGTGGATCCAAAAAGTATTTAAACATTTCTCTTATTATTAAAGTCACTCGTATTATTGAAAGTGAATGATCGAATCGTCGACGGGCAACCCTCGGATCCGGGATCCAGGCGTCGATCTATCGTGCCACACCGCGTAACGTTCCACAGTCAACCGGAGGAAAGAAAGGGGAAGAACGGACGACTAAACGGTACGCGACACGAGTACAGGTCCTCTTAGAAAGTAGCAAACGTGTTGTTTTTTTTTTTTTGGCGTTTCTTACGGTATAAATTTCACTTTATGTACAAGGAACATCTAACATCGTAGTGGATAGCGTTTGTTTTTTATACACGGGTCTGCAAGACCGATTCGTCAGTTATCTTGAGCGTGTCTCTTTCTCTCTCTCCCTCTCTCTCTCACTCACTCCCACACTTTCTCTCTTCTTCTGTCTCTCTATCCCTTTCTCTCTCTCCCACGTAACACCTAAAATTCATTATTATCGACTAGCTAGCTGAATGTACTGCGTTTGATTTCTGGTATCGTAAGAATTTTGTGTTTCTTTTGATTGAAGTTCGACCGGTCGTGTAAGAAAGAAGCTGCGCCGTGGTATCGTTCAAATGAACCAGGAATAGTCCCGTACTACTGTGTAGTTTGCACTACTGTGCAAAAGAAAGAAGCACCCAGTATGATTATAAGATACAAGGACAAACAATATCTTTATGTAGAAATTGTATACTACAATGATTGATTTATTGCATTTAAAGTATTAGATAATCCGCAATAACACATATATATTCTCAGAACTATTCAATTAAACAGCGTAACCCTTTCTCGAAACTTACTGTGTTATTATTTGATCTTTTACGCTTTTCTATTAAATATGGCCGGGTGCGCTTCTTTCTTTTGCACAGCTGTGTATTCCACGGTATCGGTCGACGCATCTTCTTATCGTCCTCTCTCGAATAGAGATACCCCAAACTTCTCCCGAAATGTTCGTCAGACGTTCTCCGTCTGGATTTTCTCGAGGACGCGCAAGAACGACAATAATCGTTCCCGAGTGAACGGGGGGAACACGCAGCCCCAATTGGTCGCTCTGAAAAAGTCTGTTCCTCTTTCGTCCCCCCAACGTCCATGGTCTGATCTCTCATCCCACGATGACGCCTCATCGACGGATACCACTTGTTCCATCTTCTGCCTCCTTTTCTTTCTGCTTCTTCCACCCCCGGTAATCGTGTTCCTCGGCGTTTAGCCGAAACACTGTCAACCCCCCTCCGTCAGTCGCTGGCTCGTCGTCACCTGATGGTAGCTTGAGGGCGACGCGACGAATCCGCGCCAGCCGCCAGTCCTGTTCGCCGTGATCTCGGGATCTCGCCAGGTGATCTCGATCTTCGAAGACGTCGTCTCCTTCTCCGTTATGGACTGATCGAGAATCCTCCGGTTCGATCTCGAACGGCGTACGGCCGAGACACTTACAGCAATGTCGATGCCGTCAGAACGTCCGGGACGACTGGCTTCGGAGGGGGGTCCAAGCATCACACTCGCATCTCACTCATTGTTGCCTGGGACACGCGACTCGACACGGTGGCGCTTTGCAGCAGGGGCTGGTTTTCGGGAGGGCTTTTTGCTCGAGGGGGTGGTGGAGCTCTTGGTACTGTCAGGTGTATGGACCCGTTTGGTGGACCCTGAAAATTATACACAGTTAGAGGATAAACGTCGAGCGAAGCGGATATTATCGTTAGCGTTTGTACAGGGTTATGAGTTCCGTATTTTTCCACCCACTCACACAAGTAACATGTAATAACCGTCCTGACTACCCTACCATTGTAGGGTACACGTGGGAAGAGCGACAGCGGTCATACAGGCTTTCCAAATTAATCCTTTTGCAACTCAAGTTTGTCTACAAATTTTTCTTATCGTTATCTCTACCACATAGAGTCGAACTCGTGAAGATTCTGAACGGAGTCTAATAACACTATGTGTGTTATTAATTTCCTCTAAACCCCATCGCTAGCGTTAGCCGATTTCGCCATAAATCAATCCATTGGCAACTTCCTCCGACAGAAAACATTCTGGAACGCGGCACGTCGGAGAGGGAAGTGTTATTCGCGGGCGACTCTTGTCACTTTATCTCATAAAAACTTTCCGGGAACCACGGCACGGGAAATCGAATAGCTACTGGAGAGTGTACTCGATGTTATGCCCGCGCGGTTATCGCTCGAACTCTCGGCAAGTTTCTATCGACGAGAACGATTGTCAACAAGTTTTCACGCGGCACGGCGGCGGCAAAACTTTGCATATTTTTCAAGATCACCATACGCCCGCCGTCGAGATTCATGACAATAATGAGATCGTCCCGCGAAGTTTCGAACGGCTGCGAGACGGATTCGAGTTCCATTGACCTTCGATAGAAAATCATATTGCAATCTTTAGAATACGAGTTACAAAAGGATTAATTTCGAATAGAGAACCTGTATGTCTCGCAGTTTTGTCGCGTGGCGTGTTCTACGAACGATTCCGTGCGATAAATGTGCTTGCAGAATATACAGGGTGATTCCTAAGGTAATTCTGAGCACTTTCCTCTTTTACCAATTGCAACTACGCTTGGAAATCTACGTTACCGACTTCAGCACGTGCTTGTGGTGCCACCTAGCGGCTGCGCTAGTTAACGACGCGCGACGTCATGTCAGAAACGGTGAAGATCTTTGAACTTTAAACACTTATAACTTTTGAACCAGTGGATTTCCAACATTCAGACTTGCATTTCCGGCATTTTCTCGCCAAAATCTACAGGATTATATAAAAAAAGATAAAAATTTCTGTTTTTCTCAGTGAAAGGAACGATTGGAATAAGAACCACCGAGTCCACGCGCGCAAATCTCGGCGAATTGGCGCTCCATTTAATATTTCCCGTAATATATAGCAGGGTATCTGGTTCGCGTTACCACGGGCACCGATGCGGATATGAAGCCATTAAATGTTTAACGAGCAAACCAGTTCCGGCTGCTAGCAATTTGTTAAGCTCGATCAAGGCATCCCGCGGCACTTCGCGCGGGCACTTTTTATTCGACGGAACGACGAGATCGTAAAAAGAGAAAGAAAAGAGAAGGAATCATAATACTACAGCACCGTGACTCTTACTGTCCATAAACGAGCGAGTTTATTTCCGATGGCGCGGGATCGGAGGACGGGACGGCGGGGAAACAGGGCCGAGAATTTTACCGTTGCTCGTTGATTTATAAAAGTTCTCTGTTAACGACCGAAAGGCCTCCCGGAACTTTAATTCATAATCCTATTAAGAAACTTTCGAAAGTTCTAAGCCGGGTCGGCTAGCCGGGCGAAATTTACACTGCGAACCGGCTGACATTCTTCGCCGGTCATTATTCTACCTACGGACAGTATCGTTCTTTTATCTCGTTACTAAATTTCCGCGGGGCCACGGGGTTCGAGACGAACGTGAACTTCATTAAGCGAAACTTTAATGACCGGCCGTTAACTTCGTGCCGCGACGCCGACGCGCCGTGCCGGATTTCGACTTTCATTTTTACCGGAGATTTCAATTTCGCTGGGGTAACTCATCGTCCCATCCTACTCCCCGCCTCCTGCTCTTCTTAAACGCGATGAAGATCTTATGAGAATTAACTTCCGCGAAGGAACGGGATGGGACGGGCATTTCCCCTCGAACTGATTCGTTTACTTTAACCGGAAGTCGTTCTGAGCGTGATACCATGCTGTTAGCGCTGGCCGATCGATTTGACTTCTCGATGCGTTGAAGTTCCGTCGACACACGCGTCAGTGGCTCTCATTCGTAAACTCTGAAACAAACTCTGGATAAATAAATATAATTAAATTGATTCGAACACCCTGTAGAAACTTTAGAGTTGTTCTTTAAGAGAAAAAGGTCAAGGTCAACTTTGCGGTGCATTTTTTTAGCAGATCTCCACCGATCCAAAGTCAATCTGTACAGTGATTTTTAGCGGCACCTCGGAGGGGCTAGTCTAGTTCAAGGGGTCGATGACCCCACTTAAAATGATCGGGAGTTGTTGAGAAGAAAATTGAAATGAAACGGAGTGCGAAGAGTTGGTAATACATCGGAAGAAATGATTTGGAAGAGGATATGAGAGAGAGAGAGAGAGAAAAAAGGTGGAACGCCGAGGCCGATGAATTTGGTGATAAAGGGATGTGGTACGTGGATGGTCCAGATTAACACAGTTTCTCCGGTGATGGCCGAGTAATACGATAGACTCTCACTTGGGTTTGTGCGCTCATGTCCGGTATGACGGAAGCTCGGGGAAGAGTGGCATGCTGTTGCTGATGTTGCTTTTGATAGTGATGTTGATGAGGCAACGTGTGAGTTCCCTGGCCCTGTTGGAGAAGCGTGTTGGGATCGTTCGGAGGGCCTTTCATAACGTTCCTGTAACCACGATCGATTGTTACGAGCACCGTAACACTTCGGAACGAAATGCAATCATCTTGTTAAATAAATTTACGGTCGTGCGGTCGGGTGGGGGAAAAGGTGGCCATTGTTGGAACGGGCACGGTCGATCGAGAATACATGATTGGCGTTCTTGGTCTCGCGATTATGAACAGTTTATTTACAAGGAAACAACGATCATTGATTGCCGAGGAGGAAAGATGCACAAAAGAATTACGGACTGTTATTATTAAGTCACAAGCAATATCCACTCTTCTCTTTACGATTTGTTCTTCGTCGTTTCTCTTTGATGTTGTCGATCCGAGTTTCATCGCTTCGTATATTGGTGACTTAATATAACACACAGACCCATCTACACTTATATTTGAAAATAGTACGATCTACTTGGACTTTGATCTACGACTATCAGCGATGGGCATCTCTGATTGCTGTCTAGGCTAAAGGAGGATGTATTTTGCAATGAATAAAAACGCCATAGCCGTGGCCACCTTTTCGTTGACTTGTTCCATAGTGAACCGATCGAGCACAGCTCAAGCCACTCCTTGAACCGTGAATATTCATCGACTCGAACGAATGATCGAGGCGATGAGTGTGGTTTCCTTGACTACAATACCTTCTTAGCATCTCGTTCTCAACGTCGACGATAACCTGGCCACCCCCGGGGAAATGCGAATGCGGCGGGGGCGGTTGTTTCAGCTCGGTGAAGCCCCGTGGGCCGCACTGTTGATTCAACATCTGTTGCTGCTGAAGACTCTTCACCTCGAGCCGCGTCTTGTCCCGTTGATAATAAACCCCCGCGAAAATGAGAACGTTGAGGATCAGCAGGCTGCATCCGATGGCGATCGTCACGCTCAGTGCTGTCGAGTACGCTGCGTACCTGTTCAAATAATCGCGTTGTCAGAGCGAAAGGTGACACCAATTTCCAATTAGGGGATGCGAAGAACCAGAAAAGACTCGGGAGCAAAGATTAAATAAATCGGAACTGTCAGTTTCCGAAAGCCGACTTGGACCACGGAGAACGATAGAATGAAACACGGGGAGGCGAGAATTTCGCAAAAACGAAGGGATCGGAGCTAGCAAGCGATGTCCAGCAGCGTAGAAACTCAAATTGAGACGAGCTGTGCTGGTAGGATGCACGTCGCCATGAGAAACTTATTAATTTGAGCTCTAATGGAGAACGCGAAACAGTTTCCGGGGAATCTGGCTCTATTATCATCGTTCCCGACGACTCTAACAAAGTTAGCCGCAATTCAGCCGGGAACGCGGCGATGTTCCGGTCTGGGTCGGGAAAGGATTTCAGCCAAGAGGAGGTCGGTTCTCTCGGTAAAACGTCTGTCTTCATTACATCTCTACCAAGGGGAGGTTGCTTATTACGCACCCAGCTGCGTCCAAGCTGGCCAGGGTGTCTGTGCTGGCGTTGTGTACGTTTTGTAGGTTTGTGCTCTGTATGTAGCTGGCGCAGGTGGCAGCGCTGTAGTCCGTTGTAGTCGGCGGTTCCGTGGTCACGTTCTTGCGTTTGAACTCCTCGCTGATCCTGCTCAGAGGATCCGGTCTCACCGATCCGTCGTACAGCGTTGGGTCCGAGTGACCACGGAACAGGTTGTGTCTCGAATCCACGTCCTCCATTCCGGCGCGGTGGAGCTCCGGGACCAGCCGTAGCCATACCGAGAGCTGATGAGCTCGATAATGATTCTTCATCTTGGGACGATTACCTGCAACATCGAGAACAGATTGTTTCAGAGTCCCTTCAATTTTTAGAGAACAGGGTAAAACAATTGATTTTGAAACTTTATTTATTTCTTTTATAGTGAAGTAGCCTGACTAATTTTTTGGAGAACCTTAAAAATGTCGCTTAATATATGATAAATATACAGGGTGTCCCAAAATTCCTTTAATAGCCGGAAATGGGAGGATCCTGCCGTCATTTGAAGCGACATTTTCCTTAGCAAAAATGTTATCCACGGCTTTGTTTAGGAGTTATTGACGAAAAACATAGACCAATCAGTGCGCGACCTGGACGCGAGTTGGCACAGTCGGCCAATAGACAGTTGGCGCGCCGAGTCGATTGGTCCATGTTTTTCGTTAATAACCTAAACAAAGCCGCGGATAACATTTTTGCAAAGGAAAATGTTGCTTCAAATGATCTCAGGAATCTTCCATTTCTGGCTGTTGAAGGAATTTTGGGACACTCTGTATAATGAAGTATGATCAGATTGCCACGGCCAAGTTATGCTACTTATTTCCCCGAGGCTAATCCTTTCAAGGCGATGTTAATGCAGGGTGGTGGGATTATAGTACGTGCGTGCACCTGGATGCTGCGAAGGGTTGTATGATTACATTACGGGCTACTCTACTTCAAAATATCGGAACAATTTAATCCTGTTCGTCGATTAATTCCAAACAGAGAGCACTAAATTAGTATGAACGCCGCGGATAGATTGCACCGGAGGATTCGAACCGTTTTCTGTAATGTGCATCAAAGCTTCTTTATAACCACTGTACAATCTATATGTATATTCGTCGTGTTACTTTTTTTTTTATCCTCGATTAAGGGAAGTTTGAAACGAGGACGACCGCTCGTTTCTCATTAAAATAGTTTTAAAATGCGTTCCGTGTCTAACGCCATTAATGGTCGGCAGAACGGGCATTATGATACTTCATAAAGCAAACTTCATTAAAAAAGTTCCGGAATCGTCTTCGGATCTCTCGCGTTGTTTGGCTGGGAAGCCCTCCCCCGCCGCGCAATTTTCCCTTCGGCCAGCTGTGCATTATCGAGTTATAAAATTCTCGACGTGTAATGAAGAATTTACGATGACGCTACTCTGTTTCATTGCAAACCCGGGAATTATTCGTGCTCCCATTAAAGTGGCTCGAGGAACGAAATGAAACGGTTTTCCACGGGAAAATTTCACTTCCTGAATAGAGGTGCTCTCCGCGACGTTTCGTTAAATTTTCATCGCGATAAAAAGATATTTCAAACCGGATGTGTCAGGAACTGAGAATCCTGGAACGCTTCAAACCGCTTCTTCCGCTTCAATTGAAAGTCGCTGTGTTTCGTTCGAGGAATTTTATTCTGGGTCGGATAGCTATTTTTACGGGGGATGCGATTCCAACTTAAATAGTTGCCAATCATTTCTGGCAATCTCGCAGGTTTCGGATTTTCCTCTAGTTTCCAGGAATCTTATGTTTTATGAAAATATAGCAACTTTTTTAATTTTTTACTTTTTAACTCAGATTTTTCATCATCGCATTCTTCTCGTTTTTCTAATTAAAATGACACCAAACACGGCATAGTTACGATCACAATTATTTATGTAACATGCGAAGTCAAGAATTCGTGTACCTCTGCCGTAACTGTTACTAGCTTGTTACACAGGTAATTGCTGTCGTGATTATATCGTGTTTGGAGTCATTTTAATCGGAAAAATAAGACGAATTCGACGGTAAAAGATTCACTGACAAAGAGAAGTCGTGTGATCCTGCGTTCCATGATCGCGATAGAGGTCTGAAAAAGTGCATCGAGGTGGACTTTCGCATATCAGCCGAGGAAACACGCGGAAACGAAGGGGGCTCTCGATCTCCTCTAATCGAACTGAAAGATTCAAGCGCAGCCAGCCGTCTGGAGCGCGTCTCGAGGAAGTTTCCTTCTCTAGCGATCCGCACGGGCGCACTCTGGCAAATCAAATGTCAGCGACGTGTCTCGGAATGATTCACGAGTCTCGATACAGCGGATTCCTGTCGGAAATCGGTCCGTGCGCCGCTTTACGCCCCGCAGCACGCCGCGCCGGCCCTGTCATTCACGGAAACGTTTCCCGGGCCGAGATTTCACCGTAAACGCCTCTAGCATTTTCTCACGCGTACACGATAGAGGCGCCTCGTTGATCACAGAATCTTGAGCCACGTCCTCAAATTTCTGTCGAGTGCGCGTTCTTCGATCCTCCCCAGGGCACCATATCCCTGTCTGTCCATTAGTCTCTCATTTTTTAATTTTTAGCTCCCCTCGTTTATGTGTCTGATATTCCGATATTACAAACAAAGTAAATTTTCTGCTGTCTGCTTTTTCATTTTTCGTTGAAGTTCCCCTCCGCTTGATTTTCCGACAATATAACATTATTTTCATAAATTCATCGTTCCAGTTACACGATCGTGTACCCCGGTGTACGGCTGTCTCATTTGCGAAGTGACAAATCCGTCAGCCACTGGCCGCTTTAATTAACGGCCCCTTCTATACTGTATTTTCGGACAAACATTCGATGTAATTAATGGCGAGCCAATGACATAGGTAATTTACTCTGGACGCCTCTTCTTTCACAATTTCTCTATTATTAAATAGATAGTCCGACGTCTAATTTAACAGATCACAGGTGAAGTAGTTTGCTTTGGTTAACGGGTTAAAGACACGTGAATTTTCATTACACAAATTATTATCCAACCGTGAAATTATATGAAGTTGTGAATTTAATTTCCCAAAATCCAGGATTAAATTGCCAGTATTACGCGTATCAGATAAATCCGTTACGTTTAAGAAAACTTCGTACGTCAACAATGAACGGACTCGTTACGCAACCTAATACGTAATTGTCACGCGTGACGTAAGGGTAGATTTATCCGGATACATTTCTGCCCTGCATCGGAACAATTACCGGCCGGGCGAATTAAACGCGATACGAGAATCGAGATAATACCCCGGTTTTGTTTGATCGTGATTCGAATTAACTCGAACGGTGGAACACTCTCGAAGCGTTACATATGTGTGCGCAAGCGAGCGCGCGATCCTGTAACCGATTCGAATTATAATTTCATGCTTTTAAGCGTCTGTGTCCGAGGAACATCGTTTAAATTTCCCATGGATATTTACATCCGTCGATTGAAACGCGTTCCTCTGAAAAATTACCGTTATTAATTCGCCTCGCTGTGTGAACGGAACACACGCGCCGCTAACAGGAACTCCATTGCCGGAAACCGACATGAAAAATGATATTGCGAGGTTGTCGGACGACGCGTTCCTCCGCGACGTTCGATTTCCCATATCGCGGCTACGAAAAAGCCGACCCAGAAATTTTCGACGTGGTACAACGACATCCTGCGGAATATAAATTCTCGACGGATCTAACTTTCCGACGTCTAGGATTATGAAACTTATGTTACTCGACGCTGCGAGATCACTTCGCGCTTTTGCCAGAACAGTCGCGGT
The DNA here is from genome assembly GCA_028455605.1 of Lasioglossum malachurum. Lineage (NCBI taxonomy): Eukaryota > Metazoa > Arthropoda > Insecta > Hymenoptera > Halictidae > Lasioglossum > Lasioglossum malachurum. The sequence continues at coordinate 3,587,796 of CM052312.1, forward strand.
GGTTCAGGATGAAATTAACGAATAAAAAACCGTATAAAAATAAGGCAGAGCTTCTCAAACCGTGCGCCGCCAAGTGTATTTGGGTGCTCCGCGAAATAATTGAAATTACATAAAAAATGAGTAAAATATGAAATAATATTCTTAATATAAATCATTAAAATGATTAGCTACTATATATAAAATATATGCATATACAGTGGGTGTACAAAGTATTCGTACACCTTTTAAAAACTAATAACTAACATTGATTCTGGGAAGCAAAAGTAAAAGAAAAATTGATTTTACCCCCTAATAACTTTGTAACATTAAAAGCAGTATTACAATGTTCTTAAATTTTTCTAATCTTTTACTGTTTTATATTTCATCCAATCAAATTTTTCATATAATAAATGCATACAGATCCGCAGTCTACTAATAGCTTTTTTATAATTGTACCAAACGACCTGATTTTTTATCATCAATTGGAAGCATTGGTTTACGAAATGATATGCAAAAAAGATTTTCCAAAAATTATAATTTGCACTGAAATAAGGACGACCTTCAGAACAAGTAAAAAACCGTATCATCCATGAAAATGGAATTCCAGAGAAGATAATTCGTACAAAGGTAACAGGAAGAAATTTCGCATGGGCGATCCTCGAGCTCGTGAAACGTCGATAGATCTCGCATGCTCGATCACGTGACCGCCCATACGTGAGACCGCGTGTTCAACGATGCAGACGCGACCACGAATATTCTGACACCGCATACATCAATATTTAAGTGCGGTTCGCGCATTCGATTTGCAATAAATCGTATTAAATTTATCCCGCGCGACGAAACCGAAGATTTCCGGGCGAAGCGACTCGCCGCTTCGCTGCTTCGATTCTCAAACGTTTTCGACCGTCCGCGACGAGAGATGAATATTGAACTGTTATAAATCCGTGGCTGGATCATAGAAAGCATGGAGAACCGAAAGTCCGACAGGTTCGATCGTCGTATTTAGTCGGACAAGTGAGATCGTGCTCGGTTTTATCAAGGAAGTGGAATGTGTTCAGAATGCGGCAGGTAGTACTGTATCTGATATGCCAGACAAGTAGAACGATGTCAGCGTGTAGCCAGATAAATAGAACCATGTCTGCATGTAACCAGACAAGTAGAACTAAACCAGTGTGTAGCCAGACACAAGTAAAATGATAATTACTATATCAAACATTTTTGTATAAAACCGAGTCTCTCAAGAGGCTTAATAAAAAAATGCAAGTGTACTTGATACTATACCGTTATGAACAAGAATTTACTGCTAGAGAAAAAATTAATTATAGAGACAAATTCATGACATGCGCATCTGCACAACGAACAATATATTCCTGTATACACTGTCAAACATAAATATTGAAAAAACGTGAAATAAAAATATATTTTTGGAGTGTTGACAACATAAAATACATTCTGTCACGGTCCGGTTGCTTCGTCTGCTTTCTATAAAAATATGCATTCATATAGCCATTTTTTATCTACTGGATAGTATCGGCCTGTTTTTACCACGCTTATATTAACTTGCCGCGTTGTTGTATGTTGTATGCGTCAAATCTTGTAATCGAATTTTAAACCTCTTTCCATGGTCCAATCTTGCTGAAATTTTGTATACACACTTGCTTCCGATGACAATAAAAGTAGAAAATAAAATACATAGAAAAACTTTTTAAAAACCACGCTTATATTAAAATGCACTAAAAAGGAGAAAATAATTTTTTTCCTGGTTCTCCATAAAATACCGAATCTAGTTAAATGATTCTCCAAAATTTTAAGCAATTAGTTCAAAATTTCTTCTGTTATAAAAAAATTAGTGTCGGAATAGATAGAAAAATTTAATATAAATTTAATTATTTTCGAGAAAAATATTATTAATCATTTATCTGGATTCGGTATTTTATGGAGAACCAGGAAAATAATTATTTTTTCTCCTTAGTGCATTTTAATATAAGCGTGGTTTTTAAAAAGTTTTTTTATTATAAAAGCTATATACAAAAGAGAGAGAGAGAGAGACTGTAGAGAAAGTGCAATCATATTGCGCGAGAAAATGTTGAAGTTATGTGTTAAGAGGAGGGCTCATGAATCATCGTTGTATCTGGTGGACAGTGGATCACTGCCAGACGATGTCTTCTCATGAATCATTCGCCGGTGGAGGTAGTCAGTGAACCGTGGCGAGTCAGTCGTGGGTACGTACTTTGGTGCGCGATCAATTCGCTGTCCTTTCAAATCGCACGATACTCGCAGACACACGCGCACACGGTCCGAGTGTGAAAGGCTGTAAAATGCCCGGCCAAAAATGGATTTTATCGGTCATCTGGCGTGCACAGGTCGCGGGAATCAACCGAAAGAGCCCGGCTGGTCGTTATCACTTGGGAACAGCGGACTGTATCGGCCGATAAACGGGGAAAGGAGCGTCGTCGCAGAGTGGCCTCGTAAAACGCGTCGAAAATTCACGGATCCATGAAGCTTAGCTTTCAACGGGAACCCGTGTATCGCGTTCTGCCGGTGATCGACAGCGTAAGAGGATTAATTTTCGATAGGATTCGATTCTTTGCTACACCGAAGGGCCTCCGGCTCTGATCTTTACTGCAATTCACAAAGGCATTTCAGAAGCCGGAAAAATTTATCGGTTTCTGTAACCAGTTCGTTCGCGTTCAATGTCGTGTTTGCTCGTCGCGCCAAGTTTGTTCAAATCTGACAGAGCTACGCGATATGAGCAACATTTTCTCTTGCATATAGACAGCGGATGTGCACGAAAAATATGCAAAATATTAGAAATCAATGGTTAAATTTGAAAGATTGGTTAAAGATTTGGTTAAAAGGAGTGGTTAAAAATGGGTTGAATTTTCTACAATTAGAAAAGAATGGTGACTATATGTATAATTGATTAGTAAAGTTGTATTCTTTAAAATTTAACCATTGAATTTTATTTTCAAATGGGGCACACAAACTTTGCCCCAAACTTTGGGGCACTCATCTAATATTTACACAAAGATCGTCACGTTACGAGACTCATCCTGTTTACAGAGCGAACCAAATGTTTCTGCCATTTCTGACCTCCAATGACCTGTATTGAATTTTTCCTGAAATAATTGGAATGGCGTTGAAGTGATTCTGCGAAACATTTCCGAACCGTTCTTCGACAACGAAGAATAACGCTCGGGTCGATCAAGAATAACCGTGCGCTGTCAAACAAACAGAACAAATACCGAGCTACGTGGACGAGACTGGGGAATAACCTATACCGAATTGGAGCACATTTTCAGGATCATTTTTCCCCGAGCTTCGCACTCCGCTCAACTTCCCCCCTTTCCCCGATCCTCGCGACCAGTCGAAGTTTGATCCGTCCGGCGGAGTTCTTTCTCGTGTATTAGATTGTCTCGGAGAGGACATGTTTCACGGTCCGCGACACAATTTACGTCGCGTTCCCTGACGTTCTCAAGATTTAACCGAGATTCTCCGATCTTTCTGTTTCGCGGCCTCTAAGGAGAAAATTCTTTCCGGCACGCGGGAACAAATAACCGCTCGGATTGGAAATTCTACGTTACCCCGTGTCACGAGAGGAGAACATGCGAAATAAAAGTCTTTTTTAGCGAGGAGACCCGGAACTTTCCGGCGTTCTCAATATTTCCTACCATACAGGGTTCAGATAACTGTAAAGGTCACCTTCAAAATAATGACTTTGGAACTATATCCTGCATACATTTAATTAAAATCGTTACTTGGTTATGTCCCTGTAATCCCTTAACTCCCATAAAGAATTGAAGTCGTTCCGGCAGCTCGGTACTTTCCGGATTAAACGAAGAGAACTTAGGGTGGTACCTATTCATGAACGTCATTCGATAGCTCTGCGTCAAAGGCGACGACGGCGCTTGGTTCGCGTCGCAAAGGTCTAGGACACCGTGTGTTTCAGCTGGGAAACATTTTCGCGTAGCCGAGGAGTAGAGGAAATATTTTAGATGATAAAGTTGCCAGGGACAGTAGCTATACATATCTATACATCCATATACTACAGGTGCAGGGTTCGCACGTACACACACATACGTACAGGTCGAAGCTAACGACTTATTCTTTTAAGACGGGCTAAAACTTCCAGAGGACGTATTTCCTGAGCAGACGCCATATTCTCTCGACTTTTCGAGAGCCTTGCCCGGGAATAACCGGGCTGCTCGGTCGCGACCCTCTCGCGAATAAAACAAGAAAACCCATCGCAGTAGATAAGTCGTGGCATAAATGCCAACACATGTCTCATGGTATTTTCTTCTGCTTCTGTCGCGATGCGCTTCATCTCTCCTCGTTCTTTTTCCCTTCAACTCCTCTAGCCTCCACCCCTCTTCTCCGAAGCGCAACGTTCACTCTTTCCACGGAGCTTTCATCCGTATTTCACGTGCCAGCTTCCCCGGGTAGTTTCTATCCCGAAAACCTCCGACCCCGTCTCCTCCTTCCTCTTTCTTCTTCTATACCCCCTTTCACCTCCATCCTCTCGTTCTCTCTTGCTTTTTCCACGACCGATAGTCTTTCGATTCGGGCGTATTCGCTCCGAGAACGAGAGAGAGAGAGAGAGAGAGAGAGAGCCTGTTTGATATTCAGACTCTTTTCCCGTTCTCCCGATTGGGAAGGAGAGGAGAAAACTGGCCAGGCAACGGGGCTCCTTCGAGCGGCACACGACCACCTCCCCATGTACAATAAACCCCTCTTTCAGCGGCCGGCCCGGATTGTGAGAGTAAAAGCCCACTCTATCCCCCATCTCCTTTGCCCCGACTGCGGATGAACAGTACATACGCGTACGCCATCCCCTAAGACCTGAATTCTTCCTCATCCTTTGTTCCCGCAAATTCTACCTTCCGAGCTTTGAATGATGCACCCTCGCGAGCATCCTCTCTTCCTCTGATCTCCCCGGGTACCGGCCGATGCACGAAGAAAACTGGCATAATATATTTCGACTGGATACGGCCCAGCGAGCGCGGCCACTCGCAGTGATAAGCCACTCGCTCGTCTCTTGCTTGTCTGGTCTGGATACAGTTCTAGAGTGGCACCATTGTTTCGTTTGAGAATTGGAAAATTCCCCTCTTCGGCTTTTCAAGGTGTCCGCTCGACACCGCTTAGTGCTAGAACTAGAGAGGTTACGTCGTATTCCAGTGCTGGGCCCCTCAAACGCTTGCTTCCCCCACCAACCTCTCTTTCACGTGTCTTTTTTGCCCCACCTTAAGTGGGCGGAGCGTGTCTCCATGGTAACGGCGCTACAGGAGGGGGATAGTGAGCGAAAATGTGCCCAGCACTGTCATATTCTTCACGTTATAGTCCGCTGGATAGCTTGTGATATCCATACAATCTCGGCCCACTCAGGAACAGAAGCAACCCGAGTGGGTACCCTCATCCGTAACACGGTTAAAGACAGTCCTCAGCTATTGTCTTATATTAAAGGAAAACTGTACAATCGTAAGACAGGAGTAGATATGGTAATAGGGTATAGGAACCAGAAGACTTAGATTGTTTTTGAGAAATTGCATTAATTTAGAAATTTATATTAATTATTGTGTATCCGTGAAATAGGGTACGTTTTCCCCTATTCTCTACGAGAGCTATAACAGCAGACATTCAGGACGTATGTACCTGATTCAACGGAAACCAGGGCAAAGAAGATCCGAGGATGGTTTCAACTGGCAGGGATCGTAAAAGATTCCGACAGAAGTTCGCGTATCAATATGAAAATCCGCTTCCGGGATCACGGCGGCTTTGCGCGACACTCCATAATGCCCGGTCGTGTTTCCATCTTCTCTTATCCGGGGGGGTCGGATAAGAAACAAATGTCCTATGTAGACCGGTTGCTATCTGGATCCCGCAGTTCCCGCGGTTTGACGGCTCGTCCGGGTGGGCCAGCTTGCCGTCAAGCCGTGTTGCAGACATAATATTCACGGCGAGTCAGACCGACGTCTCGTTTAATTAACGAAGTAAAGTCGACGGTTCTCCGAAGGCTCGGCCCGGGTCGAGTTTAATAAAGCCGCATGAATTAAACGCGAGGATTCTACCGTTCGGCGAATTAAAAATTCATCGGGTATTGTAAGAGAGATGATACGAATTAAGCGGACAATCGCGGCCACCGGAGGACCGGTCCGTGGCATTTTAATTACCGGCTTTGAACGGAGCAGAATGTAGCGTCAGAAGTGGATTAGGGTGTCACGAATTTATTTCATTAAAAAAAGACAGAGTAGACCTTTATATAGCCCTGACGCCTCCACATATATAAAAATATCAGTAACATCACATTATGAGCTCCTACATACCAAGTACTTTTCGAATGCTCCACCCTGTATATTCAAAGAAATAAATTTGACGCACCTGTACAATTCCAGTAATTGTGAATGCAAAATATTGGACGTTATTTTGACGTTTTTGGATCCGGTGCAAAAGGACTTGAGGATTTCAAAACAGCGCGAAGAGTGCAAGTTTCAATTAATAGTACAAAAGGGGACAGGATATCCCGGCATTGGTCTGAGGACACGGAGAGAGGGGGTGGGAGAGACAGAGGGAGGAGAACGCGAAGCGCATGAAAGTCGAGAACGACTCGTTCGAAGCCGGTCGTCGCGACTCCGCGACGATAAGCCCTCGGAGCACTGTTGGACAAAGAGCTGGGATTCATAAAGAGGACATCTTAAAAGACTCGCGGCCGTTCCAGTTTTTGTTGCTCTTTCCCCTTTATGTTAGTCGGTGCGGAAGTGTATCCCATGAAATTTAACGCAGCAATTATCAGTGGGCGTGGGAGGTGTGTAAAGGGCTTAAACCAGTTATGACGAAACACAACGATAAAAGAGGGATGGAATGTCGCGGTGGGGGAGGGAGGGGGGCGGAAGGACGACAGAAACGCATCCGGAGGACAAAAGAGGAGCACGGTTCGCGAGCCGACGCTCGTTTGCCCTCGCGTAACCGCTTTCACGGATTTCGGCAGCGATTCCACGGCTCCCTGCCTCTATGGTTTCACAGTTTCCGGTTAACAGCGACAACTCCAGCAATAATTTCGCGGGAAGTCGTACCGGTCGCCAGAGCATCGCCTATTCGCTGACGACGGCTCGCGAGAACAAAGCTTGTATCAATTTCGACGAACCTCCCCCCAAGCTTTGTGTCGCGTCCACGCTCTCGAGATAGCGGCGAATTTAATTGTTCGGACCGAGTAAAATGGGAAACGGCATACACTCTTTGCTATCTACTTTGCATTTACCCCCGGGGATAATCCGGGGGATATTACGGAAGATAATATGCTGGATTCACGGAGAGATTTTTAGAGAAAGAATTCAAAGTTATTAAAGGATCGCGAATACGCGAGCGAGTGTACACCCACAGTGAAGAAGATGGCTGGAAAAGAAGACTCTTGCGGGGAGTACTATGCATTGTGTACTCCCCTAAATATTGGGACTGTGTTCCTTCCCCTGTGCCGTCTCAGGAGACTTCTTTTCAGCTCCCAATAATACGGTCATATTAACAAAGAATACGGTCTTACTTTATCCTACCCTCATCCCTACCGTAGCACACATTGAAGCTATTGGCGGAGACGATAACGAGGAAACGATATGGCAAATATATACAATAGAGAAGTACCATCAAAATCAAGGACGCTCCTTCCAAACAACCTCCGAACACTGTAGAAATTATTGTAAGTCGACCTCCGTTTTTATTGCCAGCAGACTGAAAAGTACTTTGGTAGAATGTAGAATTCGGTCTCACGTCGTTAACGATCAAATATCAAAAGATAATTATGCGTGGGAAGTTTTCAAGATAAGATTGAACCTTAAATTGAATGCTCCGGAAAGCATTCGAATCCGACGAAGTTTTCCGGTTCAATTAATCAGCAGCGATCGCCGGGAAGATTTCGAGACGAGTGTTCGGAACAATAACAATTTCAGAATCTCGCAGCCATTAAATAGCTCGGAGCCGTTGGACTAGTTTCCAGCGGAACGATGGCAAATTGTAATATTCATAAGATTGCGCCTTCTAAGAGGACAGCAGCGTAGAACTATTACGTGCGCGTGTCTGTGTGCAGTAAATGACAATGACGCCGGGGACTTTCAGACCTGGGTGCCATTAGGAAAAAGTGTTTCGGAGCTTGGACGAGGTCGAAAATAAAAGGAGCAGGAGAAACGGCATTGTGAAGGGGGACGAGCTCGGGGAGAACGTACAAGCTTCCTTCATTCTTGGAATTTTTAGCGGTCACGGTTTTAAGAAGGAAAAGAGAAATAATCGAGATTTTTCCCGGTTGGCTAGTTGAAATTTCTTCCGTCCACTTCAGCTTGCAAGCTTGCCCCACATTCTTTTTACCCCCTCCACCTCGGAAGACAGGTGATGAATGCAACTTCCGGATTTAATTTTCACGCGAGTTCGAATCGCCCAGACGATTACTGCGAAACCCAGGGAAAATGGAATGAAGTTTCGTATTTATGCCGAGAGAAGAATACACGCTCGGCTGCGTCTTCTATCCGCGAAATTCAATGTTTCCGCACTTTCAAACCCGGGAACGGTAAACCAGACCAAACTCACTTTATGATAACTGTCTTCCCAAGGGAGTATCTTATAATAACTACTTTCCCCTCGTAGCCATACTTTCCATCACCCATTCCGATTCTCGTATTCCAGAACTTCGAAGTTTACTTCACTAATTATAACTTTACTTCAGACTTCGGAAGTATCTTCGGCATATGTAGTATTCTCGACTCTGAACCAGGTCGTCATTTACAAAATCTTATTCTATGTAAATCCGTGGATGTATGTTTTTTGAAACGTTGCTGAATGTTTTTAGTTGCGCTCCCGAGGACACAGTCATTTAAATATTTGATTACTGCCATTAGCAAGCGTCGCAAGAAATTAGTTTGAAAGTCCTCGAACCAAAACCTCGGGCGACTTATTGGATCGATGTATAAAACCTGTTGCTGATGTTTCGGACACAGTTTGATCATCAAAGTTGAAGATCCAGAGGTTTGGATTCTACACGAAGAGAGTAATCTTGAAAGTATTGAAGAAAAAAATACAGAAAATGCGCTTGCGTTTATAAATAATCACAGCACTGCATATTCAACAGTGTTCAACGGCAGAAACGCGTATCTGCCGATTGAATTGGCGTCCAGTGGCAAACTAATTTTTCTATAACGTTGAAATGACCAATGAACGTTCCGGGAGCCCGAACGAGCCCGAAGGAAAGCAATTTCTCCTTGGGCGGAATTCTTGCCGGCGAGCGTATCGAATAACGAGAGGTTTCTCGTGGTGCAACGGTTGGCCAAGCAAAGGGGAGAACAAAAGGAGGATAACGCCGGGTCCGCTTATTTACTCTCGTCCTTTACCGCGGCCCTTCTATTAAACGACGTTTCCTGCGGGACAACCGATCCTGGTGGCCCGCAACACCGTCGCGTACTCGGCTGTTCACATTCGCGGTAATTGTCGGGGTGGTCCCAGGGTCACGGGGATGGTTCCAATCTCTCGCCATTGGGGCCAGAGACTTTGCAATCTTGCGCGATCCTTCTCTCTCGCTCTCTCTCTATTTCTCTTCTGATTCGCCTTGTTTCGTTCGGGTGCTTTGTCGCCCCGGATTTATACCGGTGGCATACAGACAGGATCCTTTCGCTTTTGTTACGTATAAATCTACCCGGGGAAGATCACGGGGATCGGGTTGTTCCCTCCGCACCCGCTTGATTTATGCGTCCCCGGGAATGTGATCGTCTAGGTCCAACCCCACTCCTCGCAGATTTGATTTGCGTTTCCGTGCCAATTCGCTCGGAGGGACGGGGTCGGCGGGATAAGCTCGTCGACCGATGGGAATTCTGATGTCAGTGTTGCGAGCGCGGAACGACTTCCACTGGCGAATCCGACGGTTCCGGGAAAGATCCAGGAAGCAACGACCAAGGGTAATGGGACCCTCGAGGATCACCAGGATTGCGTCCCTCGACGGTTTATACAGCGAGACTTTCTTATGGGTCACTGTTACGCATACGGAATCATCCATTTAGCAACGATTCCACCGGTAATCGCCATGTTTTAATTGATTCTCTGGTGGCGCTCTCCGAGGGAGACTTGTCACCCCATCTACAAGCTTCCCCACGCTTCCGCCAGAGGCCGGTAACTGTATTCTCCTCAATTTTCTCGGCCCGATCATATTCTAATCGTTCTAGTCAAATCTTTTAATATTCCTGAATGTTTCGATGTTCTACAAAAAACAGGACGATCGTTGATAACGCGAATTTAGATCCGACTTTCTCGGAAATAAGAAACTTGTCGGGGATCGAAAGGATATGCGGCGTACAATGGACCATTAGACTCGATCCACGATTCCTGTCTTTAATTTCGAGCGCGGGCCAGATGAAGAATTCCGCGACTCGAGAGGATCCGGCTAATCCCGTCGACAGTCTCGGGGCCACTAATTCGTGGTTTTTGGGGCGAACTCGACTCGCTACTTCCCTAATTGGAAGCCCCCTTTCCCAAGTTTACCGAGGAAGTCGCGTGGTCCCGTGGCTAGAAATCTTCCCGTTGACCCATTGCACCAGTTCACGTTCTCGAGGAGAAGCAGAGTCGCAGGGGCGAAGCGGGGTCGGGGTGGGGGCGACGAAGAAGACGAAAGAACAAAGAGACGGCTACCCTTTCTCCGGCGATTTAATCATTTTACAAGCGGTCCCGATGCCGAGGGATTAAAATGTAGTTCACCGAGCACGGCCCGGTAATCTCGCAAAAATTCAACGTCGAATCGACTCTTCGCTCATTGGACGATGTCTGCGTACATACCAATGTGGCGGCGTACATATGGATATAGCCTGAATCATGGACATCCATCGCTGTTCTCGGAAGAATCGTCGACCTTCGAAAAAGTTATCGGTCTCGGAAGCAAGACATCGTTTTTATCGCCAGTTTTCGTATGGGATTGGAACGACCTGGGGTTGGGGAGGGCGTGTGTGTGAGGGGGAGGGGGTCGTAACAGGTCGCATAAAGCAGAGCAAGCAAATAATCATCGCCGGCGGGCCTCGGTTATGTCTGTCGGCGATACCGTCACTTTCCGGTGAAACTCCGGCGGACAAATGAGAAATAGAGGGGGTGCGGGGAACGGTTCGGTGGAGGAAGCGGTGAGAAACTGCGAGAAGATAGGGGTGGTTCGAGGGGGTTACCGTCTCAGATAGTGGAAGATAAGTCGTGTAGGGGACGACGAAGGGACTCGTGGGGGTGGAGGGTTCGGGAAAGGGGAAGGAAGCGAGGAGACGAACGATAGCGATGGCTGGAGAGGCTAACGGGGGGTTGAAGGGTGCCAAAGATGGCTGGCTGGCTGAGTGGCGATGGCTGCCTGTACGATGCGGGGCTGGGTGGAGAGGCTGGCAAGAAGGACCTCGGGACAAATTTCGCGGGAGGGGAGCGAAGAGAAAGGAAGGCGAGGATGGAGAACAGTCACGAAAGAATTTCTTATTAGATTGGAAATTGAAATAAACCCTCGACAGACACTCGGGATCTCGGCTACAATGACGATTCGCAGCTCGCACGATTGCGCCCGGAAGACCGGGATCGATCCTCTTAATCGTGGAACGAGCGCCGTTCGATCCTCCACCCTCCAGTAATTGCATACCGAAGCTACTCGAAGTCCAGGATTTTGCTTTCCTGTTTGTCGCCGAATATTTCCGAGCAGTCGGTGACTATCGAATCAGGATTTGAATTCGAACACCCCTAACGCGACGAGCCACCATTGACGATACTTAGGGTAATTCGGTGCGGAGAAACGATTCGACCTTGACAACATATTTTGTGGTCATCGGAATACCAGGAAGATTTTAATGAACCGCTAGTGCCGCGAATTGATCCGTGCACCTAATACTCGTGACACAATTATGAATAACCGCGACTATAACGAGCCCCGTCGATTCTCTGAACGAGACCGAACGAAGTTGTCGCGTCGACAGCCCAGCGGTAGCCGAGCGTTATAAAATCGCGAATTCCGGTAACGTTCGGTCCGAATGATCATCTAATAAACCGACGGTCGCCGACCGACAAGCATTTTCCAAATATTCACGCGTCCACTGGCTCGAAGCTAATTAATCATTGACCGTGTTTGCAATCAGGGGCCAGCCGCGTACAATCGGGCCATAAATTCCGTCCGAGTGGGGAACGAGAAACGAGCGGGTGAAAGGAGGGTGGGTGTGTGTGTGTGCGTGTGTGGACCAGAGTGGAGAGGGTCGAGAATTTTACGAGTGGCCAGGTGAGAAAGATATGAATATTTCATGGCTCCCTTGGACACTGGGTCACCTGATAACGGGTTACACACGATAAATCATTTTTCGATCTAAATGTAAATACTGGCCGGGGTCGCGCTTCGATGTTAATCGCGATCGGTGTCTCTATCCCTTTCTCGCTCTCGCCTCTCCTCGTGTTCTCTTTTGTTCGCGGTGATCGTGGTCTCGTGTGTCCAGGCGAAAAGCCAGCGTACAAGACTTCCGGGAGAAAACTCGGCAAAGGTATCCGAGGCTGGACGTGCTGCTGCAACGTGGACGGTTCGCAAGAAGCCATTGCTATCGACGGATCATTCCTTTCTCCGCCTTTGTTTCGACGGCTTCGCTATCTTCGGTCGACACGTCCGTTCCCACGGGAACCGAAACCACGGAGCCGCTTCTTTGTGTCGCGGAACGAAGTAAATTGAACCGTCCACACCGGCAGTTGGACACCGTCAACTGGACACCGTCGAGGAACCCCGCGGGCGGGTATCGATCCCGGTCGCTTCAACATTTCACGCGAATCGATCCGCTTCTTCGTGATCTTCTTTCACCAGTTTGAGAACCGAAAGGATTATTTTCTTCCATAATATGTATAATCCTACGATTTATTTTACGGTTTCAATGATTAAGGAAATGATTAAGGAAAACAATTGTAGGAAATTATTGACATACATTTTTATTAGAATCTGTTCAGAATCACGAGTCAGACACGGTATCGTAAGGTAAGGGGTTAATAGATTGAAAATAATGTAACACCATCTTTAAATCGCTTCAAGGTTGCTTCAAGGTTGCTTCAAGGTTACATGATCATATCAACCTCAAAATCAAGCAAGTTTTGTCTGAGACATTTGTGTCTATCGGCAATAGCAACCGAGTTGTTCGGGTGGCATGTTTCAGATGCCTCACCCTGTAGAAGAGATAAATATAGAGATAGAGAAGATAGGCGAGAGGAAAGAGAGACGAGAGGAAAGAGAGACGAGAGGAAAGAGAGACTAGAGGAAAGAGAGACGAGAGGAAAGAGAGACGAGAGGAAAGAGAGACGAGAGAGAGGTAGGAAGAACGAGCCGAGTCGCAGAGGATTGTGGAGGGATCCCGTTTACGTAGGAAATGGGTTTCCTCGTCGATGACACACATTGTGATCGGTGTATCGATCTCGGCATTGTTCGCCAGCTAAGAAGATCGAAGACGAGAACGTTTCCTGTCTCGCAGTAAAACGGGTTCGTTTAGAGATCCCGCGGAGGAAAATTGATCTCTGCCTCGAACTACGCTTCCGGTTTACAGTTACTATTCGCAATACCCTTGCTTGGGAAATATAATTCATATTTACCATAAACCACCAGCTTCTGTTCTATAACTGTTCTATAATTGTTACTTGAACCTATTAATATCATTCCAGTCGACAGTAATCCAGCAGTTTCGAATAATAATAGCGCGCCCAGTTTCATGGATAAAGTTAGAGTGTGCAAACACTTTTTCGTCGCGAAACTGACACGATTTTTTCAGCAGCACATAATAGCGTTATATTTCCGCGATAGCTTTTATTGCCGGAGCGGGAATGTGCATAAACAAAGTTTGTAGACGAAAAGCTACAAAATTCTGTGTGTACTGCGAGCATAATTCAATTCCTGTCCGAACAGTCGCGGCTTTCGGGCCCGTAACGCTCCATTGGAATTTTCAATAATTCCAGTAGAGGCTATGAACGAGTTTTCGAGCGTGTATCACCTGTAAAACAAAATTATGAATTATTTAACCGGCGCGGCGGCCGACTTTTCGCTGCACCGTGTGCACCCACTCCTTGAAAAAAGGATCCCTCCGATTCTGATGAAATTTAAATATATTGCACTGCTCGACAGTTTCGACAACTTTTTCCAGGAAAATGTGAATATATTTTTTTGCCATTTTTACGTTTTGATTCGTCGAAATCGGTCATGAAAAAGCTACAAGCACTCGAGAATAATTTTTTTATTTGAATTTTAATATTTAATGAAGATAAGAGATCTAAAAGTAAATTTTATTAAAAATAATATTAAATTATCGTGAGAACTTTTTTGAGCAAATCTAAAAAACATGTTCAGTTTCGGGCCATTAATTTAATAGTTTTTTAAGTAAAAAATAACAAACAATCGATGTTATCTTTCCCCGTAAGTTTTGCGAATTAACGTTACTACGTTAAATTTCACCGAGTGCAGTCAACGTTTCTACTCTCGATCCCTCGTCAGATTCGGTAAACCCCGCGGCAAAGGGGAAGCAACAGCGGGGGGTGGATTGATGGGCGGTCGGCTAGATAGCGCAGAGATTGATAAATTGCCGATAGAGGCCAGACAAATTTTAAGGGAATTAAGGTATCAGTCGAGATTATGAGCTCCGGATTAGCTGGGCTAGAGAACGTTCCCATGGGTGGGAACAACGCATTCGCTAACTTTGAAGAACATCTTATGCTTGTCAATTTTTTATCCGATCTTTGGATGACAGATTATTCTAGTAGCGAGAAGCAAGCTTACTCTACAAACTGTATTGACTAACTTTCGTTTACAAAAGTGAACAGCATGCGTTCTGTCCTTAGTTTCGTCCATCGTTCGAGATTGATATCGTTTATAAATCATATGTTGGAGACGAAATGCTGGCTGGCGCAATCACGTGAAATATGATTTCATCAAATGGCAGGGAGCTCCGACAACGCCGAAATTCCAGGGAGAAACTGATATACGATCCGAATCCTCGCACAGGGATTAAAGCACGAATTAAAGTGAACGGGGAGGGAGCTTAACAGAGGGGCAAACGCGATCTAAACGAGCTGCTCGCAGGCCAAGCGGCAAAGATCGAAAGTGCTGGGATCTGTAATCCCTACTAATTCAATACGAGTTTGAATCAGCACAGTCGCTCCTAGAATCGTTGGTCTTGATGACTCCACCCCTCTCCTCTCCTCTGCTTGTTTTCTCATTTCGAGCGCGCGGAATCATCCTAATTTGACTCGTCGTGCGCGACATCTTTGCTCGGAGCTCTCACGAACTTTCTCCGACTTTCTCTCTCTCTCTCTCGCTCTGTTACTCTCTCCTTGATTATTTTATCGACGTCAGCCAACCTCGTCGACCGGGTGACGATTCTCGAGCTCGAGAGGGTGGCACCGTCTCCTGGAACCGGATATGAAGACGGAATTCGAATAACATGTTTACGCTCCGCTCCTCTTTGCTGCTAATGGCCTCTGATGAACTCACGCGTAAACGACGACGGGAAATAAATCCCTCCGGAGTCTCAAGGCCCGGAAGGACCCGGCTGTCCATTAACCTTGCGAACCTCTCCGCGAGCGCCGAGGAAAGAAACGGAAACGCGCGCGAAACTTTATTTACAGGCTCGTCGAGGTAAATCCGTCGAGGTAAATCCGGAACCTCATTGGATAAGGGAAACCAGTTTCAGGGAAATGTCGACACATTTTTTCCGCCATTTTGCACGTTCAGTTTCGTTGGTAAAATTTGAATAACTTATAAATTCCAAGTGTGCAAAGCTTCAGACCAATTAATTTAACCCTATTTTAACCCAAAGAATAGGTGTTTCATTGAGAATATCGGAAAGACTAATGTGTCTACAGTGTCTACACGAAATATCATCAAAAGTAAATTTTTAAAAATTATTCATTAGGGCTGTGAACGGACCTAAGCATTGCCAACTATATAGCTATAAAAATCGTCCGTTATCCGAGGGTTGATAGAATTTTTTAGAAAGTTATTCCTTTTTAAGGGGTGCGCGAATACTCTCGTGTTCAGCCCGTTGCATAAAATCTTTCGAAATAATAGAGCCCAGTGAACGAAGCAGACGCTCATGTAAAGTCTGTGGACCAACTCGATAATGGCCGATGAACTTCCGTATGGCACCATAAAGCCACGTATGACTTAAGTAACCAACATCTCGTAAAAACGTTTCCATCGGAAAACACTTTGCGACCAGATGCTGCGAAAAACTTCTGGGCGAAGTTTATCGCGGTGACTACCGACGACGCCGATGATCGCCGCGGTGTCTGCATCCCAAATTATTCCATTAAATCCATGGAGCCCATTAAAGCTGGAAAATTCATCGACCGATCCCGTTCGCTTCGAGCGCGGATATTAATCTCCAAGCGGAATAAGCGTATAATTCTAAGCTTTCGACGGTATAATCCAAAGTAAACATTTCCCCCATCCTATCAGAAATTATTAATTGAGAGTAAGCTTGGAAGTGTTCGAATACAAGTGTCCAAGTAGAGCCAGATATATCTACTGCTACTCGTATGGGAGGGGTGGAAATGAGCCCCTGAAAAAATTTCAATATTTTCGTGAAATATACCTGGGGAACAAATGATATCGAAAAATATTATTGTGTCTGCCGAACCGTGTAAAAAAATTTTTAAAAATGCATTTTGGTTTGATTTCTCAAAAGAAATTGTTTGAATGCATAAAGATCGTACTGGTTCAGCGTGCCACGTCTAAAGGAAGACGTTGCCGGATGAAACGGACTATCTTCCATCGCTTCGAGCGAAATCGAACGGCTGAAATATCGAGTCTGGTCGAGCGCGTCTCCCGAATTAATTTCCTTCGACCTGGTTTCGGTTTTTCGAGAGAGAAAGAGAGAGAGGGAATTCGAAGGCCGCGAAACAATCTGCTAATTGATTATTCGATGGAAGGGTTGGGAGCGGGCTCTCGCGAGTATGCAAATTCGAAGGTTGGCGACGCGAACGATGACGTCGAAATGATTTCGCGAACACTTTCCAGACGGTGACGGAATAATCGCAGCGTCAACGATCACGATCCACGTGCTGTGTGCCGAGCACCGATCGAGAACGGATTAAAGGCTTGACCCGTTTCCGAAGATCAAGGTTTGCACGCGCGAAACGCGCAGTCAAAGGGTAAAACGCGCGAGGATGTTGCGGGGGTGGGCAAGGGAGAATTTCTGTAAATCTGCGCGCAGGCGACGCTCGCGTCGGTCGTGTTTCCACGAGCAATTATCCCCTAAGAACGACGGGCTAAGCTATGAGCTATGTGCAACTAGAACCGCATTTCCGGGATGGAAATCCTGGATTCGGGTTGCTAGATTGCGCTCCCGGCTCGTTAGATTCGACAGTAATTACTCCACCCCTGGCGTCGCGCTACTCGGCGTCCTTTTCCGATAATTTCAGGATCGCAATATGTCGAGAAAAATCCTGACCCCCTTTGATTTAATCGCATTAACTGGGTATACCATCTTTCATTTTTTTAAAATTTTTCGATTTTCTTCGAGTTCCGTAATGGGTTCGCAGATATTTTAATTTGAATATTGTTGATTTATTATTTTAATCCAACTGGTCCACGTCAATCGTGCTGGCAGAACAAACACCATCTGCCTCGCGATAGTTTTTTATTTGTCCGTAACTCGGAATTGCAAACCTAATCTAAATAAAAAAACATATATATACGGTGTTGATGTTCTTGTTTATGTTGCGATAAAAAAAGTGGTCGGTCGGAATTAATGTGGTCGAGCGAGAGAATGTTTTCGTGCTAGCGGTGAGCATTTTTTGCGGAGTTTTTCATGCTAATTGTGGGGGATAGTACGTTTACATAGAGGAATTGTAATGTGGTTTGAAGGTGCATGGAACATTGAAATATCAATGCAACGATGCAACGATATTTTCAATTTCTTTAAACCTTTTTAGTATTTAAAATTTATCATTTTTGTCGTAAATGCATCAAATCTGCTCTCCACTGATGAGTCCCCTACCAGATCTAGGACAAGACACACCCCACTTCTCTTTTCTTTGAAATTTTCCAGGTTCAAGATGTAAGAGATTGACCGACGAAATTGGACAGTTTCCTTGATCAAAATCGTTGACACACACGGCGACTTATTTTCCAAGAAAATTCGTCAACTCAAAAATTGGAGAAAAATTTTCTCCCTGCTGAAAAATGTTTCTAGAAATGAGAACACATTCCCAAAGAAAATTATTTTAAATTGAAGGTTGCAGTGTTTCGTCAGTATATTGCAGATGCGAGAATTTCTGAAAAAGTTGAGATTTTATTTTTTCCACGACTCGTTGCAAACTTCATGGGAGACTCGCGATTGGTTCGTTTCCGTTATGATAATATTACAGCGAATGCAATGATGGTATCGAAATTTCGATATTTATATAATAGATTAAGTGTCGATACTAGAATGTATCGCCACATTGAATATCGATCCTCCAATATATCGATATTGTATCGCCATCACTGCAGGAAATTTCATATCAAGCTTGGACAGACATTGCCCTGTAGGGCTTTGTTCTAGCTCCATCGAGAGCAAAGAGACCACGCCCACTCAGAGCATTCGCTACTGATACAGAGAGCAAGATAAGTATCATACAGACCTATAGTCGGATATGTAACTCCACCTTTGATGTTTTCATAATTCTAATCCTCTCTTTGACGGATCACCCAATTAGTGGCCGTAACATTTATCAAGGGGCGGGGTTAATAGACGTTGAAATTATCTAGGATTATTCATGATGTATCCGATACACACCGAGTAACAAGCAATCAAAGGTATAACCGTTTTCGTTCGATACAAGACGCCGATGTATCAATAGTTTTTTCGTGGGTGGAAGCGTAGAGGTCATATGAAGGTCAACCTCGTTTTTTAAATTAGAATGATATACTTTCCCGTGGACTACCTAGTAAGATGTTTTATGATTCGTACAGTGACCTACGACTCAAAATCATTCAAAATCATCGCAGTTGACCTTCCACGACCTTGAATCTTCAGACTCGTCAGGAAGCAAATTAATGAAGCCTCATAATAGTAGAAAGACTTACACAGGTTGGTTACGTTCGAATATTAACAGTGACCTACGACTCAAGATCATTCAAGGTCACCTCCGATGGAAAATATTTTAGTTTGAGGAACGTATTCGACTTCGAGCCTACAAATAATAGTTTCTGCGGTGTTTCCGGGCGAAATATCCCACGATGGCGAGCGTAAAACATCTAAACGATAAGATAAGCCCGGATTGCAGGCAGGAACAGGGATGAAGAGATCAGCGATTAGTTCCGGATACGGTCTCAAATATTCCGTTTTAATCGCGGACGACATTACAGCGGGGTTAGGGGGTTTCGGAACGGGGGTAGGAAATGGTTCATACGCCGGCCCTTCCCCTCGGGCTTCCTGTTTTAAGCAGCGATGGTTGGACACGGACGGAAGCTCGTAGTTTCCACAGGGACGTCGACCGCCCTCGGTTATGGTCGCTCGCGCCTCTAACATCGTATTTCTAACGCGGTCGTTTCTTGTCGCCATTCAAGTGCGGCTTCCGCAACCGACCTGCCCGGACCACGCCAACGACAACGTCGACGACAACGACTACGTCGACGAAGACGCCGCGCCGTCGGCTTCGCTGCCGAGATAACCGGAAAGTATCGCCCGGAGCAGCCGGAATTACGTGCCGGGCTTCCGGTGTCTTTGCCGGCTGGAAAGATCGACGCTCGTGTTCAAGCGAGTTACGGGCCAGCCTCGCGGAAATTTATTGTATTTGCGGTTTTATCCCCACTCCCCGCCCTCCCGCGCTACCCTTAGCTACACATTTTTATGTACTTATCGGCTTGGTTTCTTACGACTCCCTTGAAATTATTACTTTCACGACCCTCGTCCATACGGCCGCGAAATCTTTTCAAGATTCCCGGCTACGGCGACAACGAATGGATTCCGGGACATAGAGCGAAGCGGTCTTCAAGTTTATCTACTGGGTGGTTAGACGTTTACACGGGTTTTCACGTGTTCACGATGTACAGGGCGATTCACGAAATTGTAACGAGCTGTATCTTTGTTCTAGCGGGCTGATAGTGTGAATCGTTTTTCCTTGGAGGCGTAGCCGTCGTATGAAGGTCGTTGAGATTTTTTTATACATATCGATTCTCCTTGGTATTCAACACAGCGCCTAGTAAATTTAAAAAGTTTATTTTTTCGGGTATACAGGGTGTCCCAGCTAACTTGACCACCTCAAATATCTTTGTTGTTTAAAAATAAAAATTTTCAAGACACCCTGTATACAGTGCTGTGAATAATTATAAACTTAATCATATTTTTATGTGACTGAGTTTATAAATAGTCACAGCTCAAGTCTCCTTGTTTTGAAACATTCAGCTACTACATTGAAGAAGAAATTTCAAGAAACTGCTAATATAGAATAGGTCGTACTACCTCATCATAAATATAGTAAAACTTACTTAGTGGATCCTTGGAAATAATAACGAAAAAATACAGGAAATAAGTGTGAGTTTATAATTAGTCACAGCACTGTATTGTTAAAGAAAATGGCAAATAAAATTTGGATAGATTTTGCCATTTCCCTAAAGCAACCGCAACAATTTAGAGCTAACGTATAAATAAACCACTTGGTTTAAAGCAATAACGAGTAAGTGAATAAATAAACTAGTCACTTTTAGCGCTTCGTGAACCTAGTGTTACGGAAGCGTCGCTCATTCAGAATGTTCGTGAATAATCTACGCGGCCGCAGATATGTTCAGTGTTTACGATTCCCATTAAAATTCATCGGAACGTCAGCGAGACAGAGGAGACAGGCACAAAGGCCGAATTTTCCTGTAAATTCTTGGCGTTCTGGCAACCGAAGCGACAACGGGTCCGTTGTGTTACGCGCGATCGCGCCACCTAACTAACGCAATATCGACGGACACGTTGGAGCGTCTAACTTATGGTTATTCCGGTTTCGTCGGCCCCCTTCGGTTACGGAAAAGCGATATTAATATCGGATGTAAGCCCCGGCTTGCATTCAAAGGGGGCCGCTCGCCGAGCCACGTAAGACGATTATCGCAGACCCCGGCGTATCGGTGGCATGCTAATTACATCAGAGACACGGAATACGTAATTAAGCCATGTCCCCCATGAATTTTCCGGGGCGCCCCTCGTGGCCAAGCTGTCGCGACAGTCTTCCAACGAATCTTTCTCCTAACCTAAAAATTAGAGCAATTCTCTTTATATCAAGTGTAAATTAAGCAGGTACTAAAAGTAATGTTGATGATTCTGTCGGTAAATTAATTTATTCCCACCTATATCGATGATCCTACGTATTAATATGTTTATAGTCCAATTCGTGGATCCCATAGTCGAATAAAATCGTCTCACTCGACTGCTAATGTTTATGCATTTATAGCGTGATGGAATATGCAAAGCATTGTAATATTCCCCGACGGACAGTCTCATCTAACCTAACCACATTTGAAATTTAAAATTTTCGTTTGACTCGCGGTCGTATAAAGCACTATCGACGGCCGCGAATTTCCATGAACAACTTCAACGGCATTGCCTTTTACCCGACCGCAAATGCATCTGCAACACCTCTGGAGAACGTCTGGATTGTTTCGTCCAACTTTTTCTGTTTAAAACAAAAAAATATTGGCCTTGACCCTGTTTTCAAGGGTCATGATAAAATGAAACATATTTTTATCGCATCCTGTAGCACTGATCGCGAAGAACAAAAGTCTGAAAGGAGCTATACAGGGTGAACATTATAAAGCGTTACAGACGAATATCTCAAAAAATATTGATTATACGCAAAAATGTTTCAGATAAAAGTTGTTCAGTAACGAGGGGGACATCATGTGGTGGGATTTTTATTTTTCCCGATGGACACGCCAAGGTGAGGAGAAGGTCACCTTGATTTTTTTAAATGGGAAAACCTACAACGCTTTATAATGTTCACCCTGTAGGTCTCAAGTGAACCGTTCTCTTAAAAAAAAATAAGTTTCACAAACTATTTTATTCCATATGTCTACAGGCTGTCCAAAAACGATGTAAACGTGTAGGGGATGATTCTACATGTTCCTCGCTAGAGTTCATCGACCTCTGTTAATAGTTCCGGAGCAGAATAACGCTGTCCGGAAAACAACTTGAACCATTTGGAAAATTGAAACGTGAAATGGAATAAAAAGAAGACTAAGGGTGTGCTTGTGCATTGTCTGTAGGACCCGATCGATGTACCGATACAGGTCGGCAACGTTGCATACCGCATTCTTCCGTTCCCCTGGAGCGTTCTCCGGGTTCATGGAAATAATAAATATTTAAAGCGAGGCGCATGACCCAAAAAGATCCAAAGAATCTCCGCTCCTTGAGCGTAACGAAGAAAAAAGACGACGCGGGGCGCGGGGCGCGGAGTTATCCGAAATAGTTCCCCGGTCTGCCGACGAACTTCCGGCTACCGCCATTCGTCCGTAAAGTTACGGGCCGCGATGTTTCTCGGTTCCCTTTCTTTTTTTTTTTCGGCCGGCGGCTCGCGGAAAAGTATGCCGGAAGAACCGTGCTCGAATTAAACTAAACTATATTAAATGTTAGCACGGTTACGCGATATAAATCCCGGTTAATTAAAGCTGCAGAAGTTCCAGCGCCCGGAAACGGGCCGCACTATAACCCCGTACCCTTTGCAACCGGCTCCTCAGGGGGAAACTCGGCAGTACACCGCGTTTCCTATGCACAGAGGAAGATATTAAACTATTACTTGGATAATTTGTTACGTAAGCTGCCACACAACTTCCGCAAATTCCATCAACAACAGCTGCTCGATCACTGCCAACACCCGTTCACGTCGTGCCCGGTCCCTTTAATATCCTACGTATTAGCTCTGCATACTGATGCACTTCATATTTTTTCCTCCAATCCCGAAACGATGAAAATACCGATTCATCACGGTCCCTGTTGTGTCTCAGCCCCGCCCATTGTGCCGAGATTTTGTTTAAAAATCAGTAATACCGCGAAAGACACCCCGAGCCCATCGCCTTGTATCGAAAGTGATCCGAAGCAAATTTTTTAAACACCCGGTATAATAAGTAAGAGCTTTCGTAGCCGGTTTACGAGTGAACAAAATATCGGAAAGACGATCCCTCCGGTTACACGCGAAAGCCCGAGTTACCGGCAATTGTTATTAAAAATTCGCGAGCCCGCCGGCGTCGAGTTTCGTCTAATTAAAACCGAGGCGGCTTGTTTTTCTATCGCGGCGAAAGAAATTGTGCCGGAGACGTATAATTGTTAAACGAGCAACGATGTCTGTCCAGCCACTTCACGAGTCTCTCTCATCCTCTCTTCTTTTTCGGACCGTGGCTCAGCTTTGTTAAACCTTGCCAGACAATATGGAATGGAAAACAGCCCGACTTTACAAGTACACTGCGTTTTAAAAAATTCACCTTATAATCCCTGAAAGCGTTGTCTGACCATGGCCAGGCCAGTCTACTTCATTTACCACAACTTCCATTTCGAATTCGGGCATACTCGACACGCAACTGATGCCTGTCTGACAACTTCAGGCACGATCTACTGCGATCCAACCGAATTGGTTACTACGACTCGCTGGCAGTTAATTGAAAGTTCAAATTTTCCAGGCCACAAACGTTTGCGCATCAATTTCCCCGGTTCTTCGGGCCACTTGGAACCCGCAGGCTTGCCACTCGCCATTCATCATCGTCGCACGGGATTAAACGATGTCGGAGAAACGTATTTCTCGCATGCATACTGCGTATTCGTTAGAGAGAATTGCACGCGCTTTTAATCACAAGGCAGATATTCATTTAACGAGCAGCGGCGCGAGATATATTAATTGTTGTCTCGGACCAACGATAAAACGTGTCCGCGCTATGGGTTACCGCACAGTCGCCGGACAAAAGTGGATTTCAAAAATTTTCACCTAGTTGAATGTCTGAAGAATGAGGCTCCAGAATTTTTGTTTTATTTGTACATCCGTGAAGTATACTTACGGGTGAGTCTGAAGACTCGAGGTCGTTCAACTGCGATGACCTTGGATGACATTGACTCGTGGCTCATTACTAGATTGCGGATGTTTATGCAATTTGCAATTTTCGAAAAATTTGCAATTTTTTTGAAAAACAATAGTAAAAATTGATTTTTAAAACTTTTTTAGCTGGGTCAATAACGAAAATTTAAAAGATGTGTTTGGTCAACTCGTATAATTTATATACATTCTGAAAATTTCATTGAAATTGGTTAATTGGTTTACGAGTTATAAACGATCAAAAGTGGTAAAAATTGCAATTTTTCAAGATTTTCGGCCTTTTTACCACTTTTGATCATTCATAACTCGTAAACCAATTAACCAATTTCAATGCAATTTTCGGAGCGTATATAATTTATACGAGTTGACCAAACACACCTTTTAAAGTTTCGTTATTGGGCCAGCTAAAAAGTCGTTAATGGACAAAAAGGAGAAAGAACTTATTTGCACACCTAATACATAGAGAAATATACTTCAAAATGGTTTTCGGTTTCCTTAGATTTGGATGAATTTCGACAAAGTTTTGCAACTTGAAGAGCTAATTTTAAGATAACCGTGTTCGGCTTCTCCTATAGCCGACTGCGCGACGATTTACGCGGAGGACGAAGAACAAAAGAGACGACCGGGCAGAGTCGTGAATGTCCGAGAGTCGAACGAGACTTATGAAATAGGTTAGAGGAGACGGGAGATGGAAGAAGGTCGAAAACGAATAGGAGCGGAGTTTAATTCTACTTAAACTCTGCTCAACGTATCTGTTGAAACTCTCCGCTCGAAATTCGTTCGAAACTTTCTATCAAAGTCTAATTTAGGCTAAAGTAAGCTAAGCCCTGCCGCATCGCCACCTTTTATCACATTGTTCGCAATAACGGGAGGACCCGTTGGCTGTCTGGAAAATGTTGCTGAAACGGTTCTAATTGTAGCTCCACTTGGAGAAGGAAAAGTCGTGAAATGTTACCAAAAACTTCGGTCAAACTCCAAGTGAAGAATTCAGGTGCTGAAGACCAGTTGATCTTCTGCTCATCATTTGTGACTCGTAATAATTGAAATGCGACAGCTGTGGAGCAGAGGATAAGTAGAAATTATATTTTTCTTCTTTTTTTCTGTTTATGAGCTTAAATGACCATGAACGACCTTGAGTGACTATATAATTAAAGGTCGTTCAAGGTGACGAGCGTAAAAGGACGAAAAATATAAAAAGGTAAGGTAAGGTGATATCCTCTTTATTAATGACACAGCCCGGAGAGACACGTCGGTTTCCGTTATGCTAAACACCGTAAGAGCAAAAAGCAAGTGGTAGAGGTCGGCGATAAATCAGACGGAGGTCGTTCGCGGAGCTCGCAAAGGCGAAAACCGATTAAGTGCGGCGGGTGTTGCAACAAAATAGCTAGTTACAAGTTAAACGTTCGTTGGATCTAGCCGGCAGTCAGTGGGGAACGACTAGCATCAGCGTAAGCAAAGGTACAGTGAAAACGGTATTCGCGAGTCGACTCGGTGCGCGATGGAACTCGAAGGGCCTGAGGCGTGACTCCATGAATCTAGCGAAGTTAATTGTGTCTCGTTTCAGCGGTGAATCCAGGGTAATTTGGTAATTGCTTTTCTTGCGGCGGGACAGCTGTCTCTCAGGAGTTTGTGTGCCGCGACGGGGTTTCGCCAGGACACAACACGCACACATAAGAGAGCGAGAGAGAGGGTTCACGCACGTGCGTGAACGGCTCGCGTGCCCGTCGGCCAATTGTCGTCCGTGTAACCCGCAATAATTCCACGTGTCAGAGCTGTGTGTACGTGTTCGTGGATTAACCAGCCGCCTCTCCCCGCCGCGCGTCGTTCCGCTCGCATGATCTACGGGGATCCGGTGTATTTATTCGCGGGAATAGGCCGTCAATTACGTGCCATAAATTTCTGTTTGCGCCGCGCATTTGTAGCGGGCAGTCCGTGTAATCCTCGCCGGACAGAATCGCCGGTAATAAGTTCACTCTCAATTTCGTTAACGCGACAGCCTGCCGGCAGAGTCACGTTTGCCGAGTAAATTCTATCTTAATTGCTAAAACGTTATAATCTGCCAACCGTTCATCCGACGGCAGGTGGACGGGAAATTGGGGTTGGGGGAGTGAATAGAGAGAGACGTGGGTGGCTTTGCACCACCGGATAGAAGCAGGATAGTAAATTCATTGTTTCCCGATCACCGCGCAATGTTAATTACCATTCCGTGAAATAATTTCGGGCCGTTCAAACAGCAAATACGAGGGCGCCGGTTGCGGTCGATATTCGCACCAAGGCGGATTAGAAGATTCGACCGGCCCTCGCTGTATTCAGGTTCATTCTCCATTCAGACCTTCCTGGATTATGCCCCCCTCCTCGACGACCTTTCAACGGTTGCTATTAGTCGATCCGTCAAATGCGAATTTCAACGGGCGAAGAGTGTCGAAATTTTTAATTGGGCAGGGAAGTACTGTTACTTTTCGTCGCTATCACCTCCTCTGTTCAGGTTTCTTCCAAAACAGGGAAATCGCTATCCCCTTTCCTTCTTTTATCAGAACGAGGGCGTACCACACCCGGTATAATAAATAAGAGCTTTGTAGGCCTCGTAATTTATTTAACCCTTAATTGGTCGCGTGGGGTGTCGTACACCCCAAAGCAGATTTCCAATTTGTTAATTATCATTAAAGAGAAGTTTAAAAGTTGAGTTGATTGATTGATTAATATGTAAGTTCAAATGGTCGCATTAGTAAAAGTCTGATTTTGCATGTATTTCGTGTTTTATTTTAATTTACTAATTGGGGGTGCTAAACACCCCACGCGACCACTTATGCAACTTTTTAGGCGCGCCCAATTAAGGTTAACAATTATCTCATAGAAAAACTAGTTCACTGCGTGACAAAAATTTGGAAAAAATTGCAATCAGTTGTAATTACAATTAAATTCGATCCACAGTTGTCGAACTCGTTGAATCGACGATTTGTCTGAGTTATGACCGACCCGTACCACTGGGATCCCGCTTAAAACTTGCGGAATGGCCAATTGAACGGTAGAAAATCTACTTGACAATACAAGATACTCGAGAGCAACAATTCCGTTAGTAGCACGGTCAATTTGTTGAACGAGCGTGTTTCGTCGACCGGAAAGGCAGAAATTCGCTGGAATGGCCGACGGATGCGGAGCAAATTGAATCATCTTGCCGATCGTGCGACAGCAATTGACATCAAGAGGGCAAAGTAGCGATTTAGCTGGGACGTTCGTACACGCGCGCTCTATGAAATTGTTTCGCACGTACGCTAGAGAATCCGCGCGGCCCGCCGGTCCTCACACACCTGTCGGCCTGACACCTACATACACAAACATTCAGCCCCGAGTTAATTTATGCTCGGACTATATCCGCATACACGGCCGGAATACGGAACCGCCGCGTGCATTACATAAACTCGAAACACACCGCAGAGCGACGGCTGGTCGTAAACGGTGATGGAAACAGGCTCATCAGCGCCCCTATAACCATCGATGCCTCAACTTGCCCGGTTTAATCTTCGGACCTGCGAGCATAATGCTGATCCGCGACTTCTTCTCTACGATTACTGCCTTCCCGCTTTCTCAGTTTCACTCAGCGATCTGGGTCTTGACAATTGTTACGGTATCAATTTTTAAAGTTTTCTGGTAACAAATTTTCATTTTCTTGGCACTTCTCAAGAACGTGTCAATAATTCGCCTTTTTCAAAAGATTTACGCTAATTATTAAGTTTTTTGTTTATTAGAAAATTAAAAGAATATATTGGATAGAATAGATTGGAAATATCTGTATACGATATTTGAGCCTCTGCACGTGTATATTTTTCAATTTATATAAGTGATCGAACAATAATAAATCAATATAAAAATTACGGAACCTGCTCGCTGTCGAAAATCCAGTTCGAAAAAGAAGTATCAATACTTTTGAGACTGCCGGTACCCTGTGTTTGATTTCGAAAAAGTTTTTTTCTTTCTCCGTAATTGATTTTCGCGGATGAAGTAACTCGGGGCGAGGGAATTTGTTCTCTCAGCTATCTCCACGGATGATTGAGTAACGCGATTCGGAACTTCTACGCGAACGGTAGAATTCATCCATAATGCAAACACTTTTTTTCGGGATATTTAAGATCCGGTCGAGAAAGTAATCGCTCTTCAAAGTGACATAGTCGACGGATTGCGTAGCTATCGATTTCTACTTAGAAGAAATTTCAAGGAGAAAGAGAGACGGAGAGAGCTGGAAGACGTATTTTCATTTGGGGTACTTAACCGGGTTAGTGTCTCCCGGTCTCATCCAATATTCATTTCACCGGCGAGACCCCTTAATCCTGAAGAGTCGAATCCTGTTCGCGATCTTAACAAAATACGCTTCCGTTCTACCATGAAATTCCCGTTGTACTTCGAACCGATTTAATAATGCTTTAAAGCGATACACGGCGAATATATTTGCATCCCCTATCACTTCAGGTAAACAGTATTTAAAGCGTATTTTAAGTAGCGTGTATTTTTCTCCGGCGTGAACTTGTTTTCCCGGGTAAACTTTACTTTACCGGACTCAAAATTTGTGCCATTCTCCTATAAATTATGATGTCTTTGGTATGTAATCCAATAGATTTGTACCCGGGGCGGCTGCAGATCGAAGTTTCGATCCTGTGGGATCAATGGTTCAGGAGTTATGCTTGCTTAAAGTTGAGCAATCTGCAGTGTTTTTGACAAGTAAGGGCGCCGCCATATTGTTTTGTAGTGACGACCGCGAGCCGCGTACCCCCCGACCTAATCACCAAACAACTCGGTAAGCGACGCGCAACCGTCACTAATAAAATGGCGCCGTCTTACCTGTCACAAACACTGCAGATTGCTCAACTTTAAGCAAGCATAA
This sequence comes from Lasioglossum malachurum, assembly GCA_028455605.1. Lineage (NCBI taxonomy): Eukaryota > Metazoa > Arthropoda > Insecta > Hymenoptera > Halictidae > Lasioglossum > Lasioglossum malachurum. The sequence goes on from CM052312.1 coordinate 3,616,678, forward strand.
CTCCTGAACCATTGACTCTACAGGATCGAAAGTTCGATCTGCAGCCGCCCCGGGTACAAATCTACTGGATTAAATACCAAAAATACATCATAATTCATAGGAGAAAGACATTAATTTTGAGTCCGGTAAAGTAAAAAGCAGCCGCTTTCCCCATTAAATATTAACTTTCATCAAGACATTATCTTATATCGAAAGAAAACTTTTACGAGCAGATCTAACAAGAAAATTTTATGACGGCACGTGCAAAACGTCGGGCTAATTTTTATATTAAAAAGTCAATATGTATTGACCAAAAAAAGTAATTTCCTCGTAAGTAGCCGCCGGTGGAGAGTGTTGACAGAGCGAGAAAAGTGAAGGAAATGGTCGGGTGAAACGGCAAACACGCACGCTCGCGCGATTATTTTAATGAACACGCGTAACGAAAGTGCTGGCTCGGCCCGTTTCGGCCCGTCCCGGTCCGTCTCGGCTCGCAAATTAAGAAAACAGACGGCCAGGTATGAAAAACCTGACAGCGTGGCCCGCTCGCCAGGACTAGAAGTTTTTCTCGGGGCGCTTGTTAGCCGATGGAAGCGAGGGAACGTCAAACTTTCACTCGGTCGCGGGGGCTTGCGCTAACAAGTCGACACTGAAAAAGCTCAGCCATCTCCCCATACTCGTTACTCGGTGCATGGACGCTTTAAATCGCTAGCGCGCGCACGCCATACCACCCGTCGTCGTCTGCGGGAAAAAATAAAACCAGACGCGAGTCTTCCTCCTTTTATCTTTCATAAAACCGGGCTACCGTGTCGTCGACAGTTGCCGCGCGCGAAAATCGAATTCTGTGGCGCGGGTTTGCTCATCGGAAGAGACACGGAATCAGTTCGATTCAGACGCAGCTGCTCGGCGGCGAATTACACGGTTCGCTGCGTCGAGCTTTGCTCTTCGCTCGACCGAGAAACTTTTCGAGAACGGTTCGCATCTTAAATGCGCCGATGATTTAAATAGAATCGCGCCGATCGAATGTAAATCAATGCTCGATCGATCAGCGAAATGAGTCCCTGTGTTCGGACGATCACCGGTCGGTCGAAGTAGTTCACTCGAATCCAGTTTTACTGCACCAAACAGAAAGGATAATAAGCGAAGACACTCAATATAAACGCGGTACTCTGAAAACTTCCATGCTTCCAGTTCTTTTAAAAAATCGATTTTGCTACCAGAAATTCAGAAATAATTCATTGTCATATGTGCTATTGGGTAGAGTATTCATAATTTTTTCTTGAGCAGAACAGTGGAAATTGAGCATAATTCATTTTAAGTAGTGTAAGTCTACTTTTTATCAGACATCGCTATACTGATTACAAAAATGAATTAAAAAATCTAAGAATTATTTTATGGCCAAAAAAAGCTTCGGATAAGCTACCCTTGGCATCTTTATTAGTTGGAAATTGTACCTCGCGCTTCGAATTGCTCGAAAATTAAAGTGGAGCGCTCGGAGCGGAGCGAAAATCTCCAAGATTGTCAGCGGACGTTAATTATTGAAATCCGATGACCACACACACACACGGTTGGTTAAACTTCCGTCAAACTTTTTAATTCCAGCAATACCGCAAGTCCGGGACGCGACGCGTGGCTGACAGACTAATCTTAATTATTTCCACGTGGAGAAACGCGAAAGCCCCGCGTCACAGGTTCATCCCTGTCGACGTGAACACGACGAGTTCCCTATAACAGCCGCTAAGCCGTGCCGCGGGCACGCATTAATTCTTAACGCCAAATTGGCATCGCATTAGCGGCGTTCCGTCACTCTAATGCCATGATTAACTGGGATACACCCGACCCAGCCGAGCCATTCGTTTGTCCCCGAGCGGTGTGGCGGTCGCGCCAGAAATAATGGAATGTCCCAATGCGTAATGTGGATTCATCACTTTCCAACGGCCTCTTCGAACCACCGGTGTCAAACACCGAAAACGATGAAACATCGCGAGCACCTGTCAACTACAATATTATCTCCGCAACTGTCGCAATTGGTCCCTACCATAACTGTCAAGATTTTGTCCCCACCACTTGGAACGTTGCCTCGTTCTTCTAATTAGAATTAAAAGAAGTGAAGAATTCGTGTACCTCTACCGTAAATGTGAAGTCTGAAGCTTAAAAAGCTCGTTACACAATTATGATCGCAATTATGTCGTGTTTGGTATCGATTTAATCGGAAAAACAAGACGAATACGATGGTGAACATTCAGATGACGAAAAGAAGAGTTTCAAAATTAAAAGAACGGTTGTGACTCAGTATAATTCTATTGAAAGTCGTCACGTGGCTCAGAGCTTTCGGTCTATGTATGAACAACATGTCTCTGGAGAAAGCTGTTTCCTTAAAGGATACACTAGAGAAGATAAAATTCAGTAAAATAGCTGTGGTCGATGTATTATTCAAAACGCGCATCTCATGAAGTAAATGTTGTTACAAGGACGTAAGATATCCGTTTAGAATTTCCAACATGGCTGCCACGTCTGGTTTCACGTAGCTCCCAATTCGCTGAAAAAAAGTTGCGCGTTTCCTGTTTCACGAGGGAGCGTTGCATCTTCATTAAAATTCCGAAGTGCAGAAAATGTTGTAAATACGGAAAATGTTATATAAATTCGTATTTATTGTTCTCGAATGGAAAACTAGACCAGCAAGAGGGACATTTTCGATGTTATGAAAAAAGGAATAATCATCGTCGAAAAACCAAACGTTCACGCGGCCCGGGCAAACAGAACAATGGTCGTCGGCCGTTGACAACTAGTGAAACATTCATGCGATTTTTCAGAGAATAAAGGACCCATCGGCGGGGCGTGTTCTCGATTTTAACGTGTTAATTAAAATTGCGTTGCACGAGTCCGTGCCGAAGTGGCGCGTGTTTGCCTCGTTTTCAATTTGAAATTAAAATCGCGACACTTCGTTTGAGCGTGACAGCGCGCGCGTCCCGTGCAGAACGGGAGAGAGGAATATGTATACGCGGCGAACGACGACGACAAGAATGTTTTGTCCGTTTCACGCATTGAAAATGAAATCTGTCATGGTCGTAGCTTTGTCACAAACAAGCAGGGAATTAAAATTGTATCTCCACTATCGGGGGTATAATTGGAACGAGCCCCGTGCCACCTGTTTACTCGAGGCATTGATATGTTAACTAAACTCCCGCTCGTTTCATTTCAGTCGAATTCTTCTCGTTGCTCTGCTTCCTTTCCTCGCAGGAATTTTCACAGCAGCTTTCTTGTCACTTTGTCACATCGTTCCATTAAAATCGTCAAAAACATTGGAACAACATTTTCATTAAAACTCGGAGTCTAGTATTCGCATATAAAGAACCACAATTTCGCAGAGTCTCTCCTAGGAAGAAGTTACAGCAACTTTAAATAGAAACGGGATGCCACGGTCAGACGTCTCGACAAAGGCGTTCAAAATTGAGTTTCGCAACAACAAAGCTTCCAATTTGTCTTCGTTGGAACGAGTGTCCCTTCTTTGATCGAATCGAAATCACAACTATTTAAAGTACAGAAGGCTATCGGAATACTCCCGCAAACAAGATCGCTGATTGCGAATGAAAAGAAGTCATCTTTCTCTGAGCATTCCCGGGACGTTCGAGCGTACATTATGGCAGAGTTCCTTTCCGACGATTTTCTTTGCCTCGGTGCTGCCATCCGCGAACGCGTGCACTCTTTCTGCTGCTTTCGCGAGTTTCGCGAGACCTATCAGGTGTGTACTCCTAGATATTCGCATAGAAAGGTTCGTCCAAAGAATAAAAGCGCTAATGTAAGTCTACCTTAGTGTAATCGTGTTTATAAAACCTTGTGTCCGATTTGAATCGAAATTCCTGGCATGGTCGACGAGAAGCGAACAGTTTAACGGACGACGACTGTTTCTTGGTACAATTCGATGTTTCTTGGCACACCGTGTATTTCGGAAGGAGAGCCCGTCGAACGTCAAGGTTCGGGACTCGTCCGGGTTCCTAGATTTATTCGGCTGATTACCAGGAAAGTTTCGCTTTGCATAACGTAGCCCCGAATCGGCCGGAACTTCTGCCAACTTTTCTCTCTCCCCTCTTTGGCTGAATCCATTAGAGGGATCCGAGGAGTGATACAGGTACACGCAGGAACAGACCGGTTCGTTCTTCTTTATCCGACGACAGGGGAATATTTTCCGCGGCGGAGACGGCGATACGACTCGAAAACGCTGAAACTTTTCCAGGTACAAACATTGTCGTCCGAGCACGGCACCGTAAGAAAAGTTGTGTGTCCCTGGATCGGGCAAGTTTCGCCCGTCTGCTCGGCCATGGTTTACAACGTCTACGGGATCGGGCAACTTCCGTGACAGGGATCGCTCCCTGGACTGATTTGTATTTCCTGCTGCGAAATGGATTGGCTGTGTCACGCGTTCCAGGGGAACGTGTCGTGCTTCCTTTCCATGAGACACGGCACATGCGAATTTCGATGCGGTTACCATCGTTGTCTGACTATTACACGCTATTTCTACTAGCAACCAGCATTAACGCTGCGAAACCCGGACGCTTAGTGCGATGCGCCATTAACGTGTTCTACCTTTATTAGAATTTTTTAGCGCGCGTATTACATGCATTTTCTCATAAGGAACCACCTGGTGCCCGCTTGTATTAGGTTGTCCCAAAAGCTTCTTTCGGAATGTGTTCCTTTAATGTTGCTAAATAAATAGAAATAATGCGATAATCTTTATGTTAATGTTTTGGTATTTCCCCTAAGATGAATTTGCATTATGTACATGGATCGAATGTTTAAAAACATCGATTGTTTATGTTTACGTTGTGGCGCCAAAATAAGACGTTGCGCAAAATATCAATAAATCTATCTAAATATTTAATAAACGATTTCGGGTTCGGTAAACAAATTATTGAATACTTTTCTAATTAGAAAAGTACTAGTCAAAAATAAACAAAAATAAAATTCATTATATTACTCCTTTTAGTTATCGCTGTAAAAGTCATTACATCATTGCGGGAAAAAAATGTAACATGAAGTAGGAATTTTAAAATGAAATTGTGAAACTAGTCATTTTGACTGGTCTGGTAGTTCTAGTTTTAAAATCCTAACAATCTAATCTTTATTCTGTTGCACCTTGTATTAGAGGTGAGAACCTTGAAGTTTCTAATAATTTATCGTATTTCGATATTCCGCGCGTGCGTCAGGCTCCAATACAATCGACAACTTCGAAGTCCCTAACGGGAATATAATCAAAGCTGATCGCCGGCACGAATAGCTACCGGTAAATCTCCTCTTCGGCTGAACTTTCCGTCGACTCGATAGCCGATTAACATTCTCGGACGACCACGCAAGTGGTTCCAGCCAGCCAGATTCAGGCGTCGTCACCTTCGATATTACGCAGTGATTTAGCGATCGCTCCGATCCGGTGCGGTTACCGACCGCGGCAACTCGGCTAATCTCAATAAGAGCAAAGTCCCCCGAGCTTTGACGGCTCGGAAACTCGGACGGCTGAGAAGTTGCCCGCGCTGTTTAGGCGCTTTATACGTTCCGACGATGGTCTCTGGCAATGTGGTAGTGTCGGCTGTGTCTCGACCGCCTAGCCGCCTTTAATCCCGAGGATAAGGGTCCGAAAAGGAAGGTCGTATCTCAAACGCTGGTTTTCCGTAGCTTCTTTCAACCCCGTCTGGAATTCGCTTCGACGGAGTTCGGGGCTCATTAATCCGATGAGTCGTTAGCGGATTGTCGCTCGGTCCCCATCAAACATTTTCACGTGTCAAAAGTCCTCGGATTTTCTCGTCGGACAGCTCCGAACTTTCATAATCTTGTCGCCGAGAGTCCCCAATTCGGAGCTTATCAGCGCAAAGTCTTCTTTATTTCTGCGCGACAGTCTTCGTCTTCGGAGCTCAAGGTCTTTCGAAGGTCATGTGAAAATATATGTATAGCGGTTACTTAAAAATTTACATTGGTCGAAATTGCAATGAAAAATTCTTATCCGCAATAGAAATTTAATTTAAGATTGCAAACAGCTCCACAGTCGACTAATTGGAAACTGTAACAGTTACGGAAGAGAAGGATGTTTACTCTTCGGTCGATGAAGCTCGTGTCAAGTGACCACGTGATCAGGTGGACGTTTCACGGTTCCTCTCGCTTTTCTTCCGGGATTTCGCGCAGTTTTATCACGCCGATTTTCGCGTACAACGGCGGAACGATGCGCGGGCATTACCGAGCATGAAGCGCGCGTGTGCAACGACATAAATCGTCACGTAGTATCACTTAGGCCACGCATACGTGCACCGGTGAATTACTACGTGCTCTCCTACGTACGCTTTATCCTGCCACGTCTCCATCCGTTGCACATGCAGCCGATCTCTCTTCCTCGAAATGGGGGCCAGCCCACCTCTCTGCCATGTTCTCGCGCATCCACGATGCATTCGGCCGAGCTGATGTATCGCGGCAAGTGATACGTAAATTCTAACAACGTTCTTCCATAGCCAATAGCTTCCGTTCTCTCTATCGTCCTCACTATTTTTTTCCCCCGTCCATGGTCCTCTGTGTCGACGCGGCACTATTTCAACGACATTCGTGACGAGAAACCCGAAGATCCGCTAGCTTTCCCTTTTGCAGTAAATGCCGATATTTCACCGTCGATGCGCCTCGTTAATGGCAAAAGTTGGAACAACTTTTAATAATGATGAACATACCATTGTAGAGTTTTGTGGAAACACTTGATTATTTATTTATGACACTTGTATTGACATATTGGCGATATTTTGCTGATTAGAATGAGATCCAACACGACATAATTTCAGTAGAACCTCGATTATCCGAACCGACTCTACTATACACGATGCAAGTGACATTTCGATACCAAAGTTTCGTCGTACAACATTTTTTCATTTGCGGAACGGGAATGACGGAAGAAACGCTTTAAAAGTACATGTCTGACTTTATCGTTGACTCGTACTACTAGTTTTTACTGCGGAACGTTGAGAATTGCAAGACGCAGTATCTTTTTGTGCCGGAGTGCAGCCACGATTCAAATGGAAATATTTCCAGCAATGGCTCGATTTCCACAATAATTAGCAGACACGAATCCACCGTTCGCCGGAAAACGATACCATCCGTCCACTTCACCTTCACCGGTCCCCGCGTTTTATCATTTAGCCGACTCGCGAGGAACTTTATCATCCCGTTAAAGACTCTCGATGCATCACACGACGTTTTTACAGTGCGGCTGCCATCGCACGGGAAGCAAAGTGGCCCCCTTAGCGAGAGGAAAGGCGAAGAAGACGGGAAACAGTGACGGTTAAAGCGACGAATGGTGCTCATAATTTGGCGAAATGGACTCGAGGTAACGCTGATACTTTACGGGGGCCGCGTTAGCTTTGACGACGCCTCTACTTTTCCTTTTTCTCGGCGTTTTTAAGGCTGACGTACGATCCCGAAAGCTCGAAGCGTCTCGGGACACGTGAAACCGTAAAACGGACGCCGCCGTAAAAAAAAAGAGGAAGAAGGGAGAGAAACCGTATGGGCCGCGTAAAGGTGCAATTGCACGTGAGAGCCGGAGAAGCTTATCTTTACTCGGAACAGGGACGTGCTTTCGTTTCTCTTTGTAAATCAAGAGTACAGATCTTTGAAGCGTTGTTAACAAATTCCAGACGTCCTGCGATACATGGAGTCGGCCATAGACCAATAAACGAAGGATAGAGGGAACAGTATAAATGTAGCAGGAGCTTCTGAACTCCGCAGAAAAAGGACCTCGATTGTCCGAATCCGATTTTATTTATTTTTTACGAGCCGACAGGGTGCGGATTTCCAGTGATACAGATAAAACAGATTTTATCAAATAAAATGCAAGCTCCCTTATTTCCATTTCAGTATCATTTATGCACGCCGAATGCACAGTGATATTTTCAATATTTTCTTCTCTAACTTTTTCATGTCCTACTTATTTTTCAGTTATAAACTGTGCAATTATTTTCATACGGATTTGTGAAATACAGAAATATATGTCTCATTTTTTTGTGCACCGCTGTACAAACGGAAGCAAACTAGTGACGATCGAGTTGATCGAAACGTTTATCAATTTGCGCGGAAATAATGCGCGGCGGAATTGTATTTTCGAGGAGCACGTTTGACCGAGCACGACTCAATAACGCTCTAAATTTCTGTTATTCTGCGACATTCACCAGTCTGGGTAAATATTAATTATTGAAACGGTAGCTGACTGACCGCCGATGAAAAATAGCGGGTATCTGTCGAAGTCGGTGGAACGTTTTCAGTTATTCGTTCTCGACGACTGCGTAAGTCGAGGATACTCGTAGCAGAAGGATAAAAAAATGATTTTGACAGGTGAAATAGACGAACGGGAGCGTGAAAGGCCACGTGCCAGACAAACGATATTTCGACACCAGAGCTCGCCGGAACGCCAGGCGGCGCAGATGCAATTATTATTTCAGGTAATTTCGACTCTCGTAATTCGACTTCCATCGCAGCAATTATGGAGAATTCGTCTCATCAAGCGAACAAAGATGATGAGAACTCGAGAGATTTCCAACCATTCCGCAGACGTAACGACTTCCTTCTAAATTCGGGTTCGGAACATACGATTCATTCAGTTTAGATGAATTAATTAACCCGCGAAGATGGTACAGTTAAGATGGATTTCGGTATTTGCATGTAATCTTGTAAATTATAATTTTTGCAAAATCTTTTTTGCATATCATTTCGTAAATCAATGCTTCTAATTGATTATAAAAAATCAGGTCGTTTGGTAGAATTATAAAAAAGTTATTAGTTTTTAAAAGGTGTACAAATAATTTGAACACCCACTGTAAGTCAGTAGATATCGCGCGCGAGTGCAAGACTTATATGAATCTGCCAAATACATTTTTTAAATTTTCGTTACTTGCCAAAAAAATGCTGAAGTTTGGTCCATTTATGAAAAAGTGATTGTGACTTGAAATGCGTGCCATCAATTATGAGGTTGACTATAAGTATTCCTTCAGAAATGAGCGTTCGAGATAAAATTCAGTAGTGTAGGTCAGCGGATACCGAGACAAAGATAAATGTATCCTTTCACAAGAGTGATTCGAAGTTTCCCCGGAACTTTTTAACGTCTTTTTAAGTGCAGTTCCCATTAAACAATCCTATATGTGATACATTAAATTCGGTCTTGTATCGCTACGGTACGGTTGGCCATAGTTTGATCCACTTAGGTAAAAAATCTATATTTTCGACTTGTTCTTCGCGACGAGTACTAGAGGATGCAATGAAAAAAAATGTTTGACTTCGTTCAAGGTCAATTTTCTGTTCCGCTTTATAATTTCCACCCTGTATAATTTGGAACATTTTGTACACTAAATTAGTGGGAGCACAAAAAAGGAAGAGTCTAGAACTTGTGGGTTCGGTTTCTAATCTCGGATAGAGTTGGCCGGCGGGTGACTGCCGTTTTCAGGGTGCCACCGTGAAAACAACGACGCGGCAGCAAACTAGGAAGGCGAGCTAGTGGCAGAGTACTCTTGGGCAAACACGGTCGCGCGAACCAAATTCCCTTACACGACTGGTTCAGAGCCGTTCCTTTCCTGGATAGACTGGAGCCACCGGCTCGTACATAGACATCCTCTTAACGGGGACGGAACTAATGCACGTGGGAACTTGGGCACATTACGACGGCCAGCGTCGATCGCGTACCACCGGCGAACAACCGGATCAGACTGCGGGGGACTCTAGCCAAATTGTAATGGCGTCGTATTATCTTGAACCGACTGGTCTCCCGATTGCGTTTCGATTCGATCTGCCTGCCAGTTCTGTCTTGCTCGTACCCTCTCCTCCTCTCATGCTCTCTCGCTCTCTTCTCTTATTTTCGCTCTCTTCTCCTCTCATTTTCGCTCTCTAGACTACTCGTTAGCTCCAGCCCCTTCGATCTATCTGCCGTCGGAACGCTGGGAAAGCGAAACTCGAACCAGATTCGATCTCGCCCCGGCGCAGCGTAATAACCGCGATTGGCGGATCGGTTTTTTTTCTACGGAGAAAACTGGCTATTAGCCGGATTCCAATTGGTCGGACGCGGATTATGAATTTAAGATTTTGCCTGATGCCGCCGCCGCCGCCGCCGCGCCCCCCATCGTTACGGGATTTCGATCGGATCGGTGGAAATGCTACTGGGCTCTGTGCTACTGAATAGCTGGAGAGAATAGGGGATAATTGGTTTGCTCCAGGATTTTAATTAGTGTGATCAGTGATCGATGGGATTATGTGGAATTATATCGTTGCAATCTACTTTCGCAAAAATTCGTCCCAGACCTGGGTACAATAGTGTTTCAAATAGTAAAAAATATTTATTTTGAAAATCCCTGGGTCTTTGTGCCCTTGTCATTAATTTTTACCTCCAAGTCATAAGAATAATGGAAATATTTGGATTTCAATTATTAGAAATATTTTACTTGTTTGAAGAAATGTTATTTTGTGTCCTCAGATCGTTAAAATGGAAATATCTAATTTTTTTATTTAGATTCTGGAAATTATATTTTATTTTGTGATTTGGATTGTCAAAATAAAAATATTTTATTTTGTGATTTGGATTGTCAAAATAAAAATATTTTATTTTGACAAGTTGTTCCTCAAAGTAGGATTGAAATTTGCCGTTTTCGCGGTTCCAAAGTAGCTGCTGGATGTTTAATTGCAAGCCTTTTCCCCGGGACTTAACAACGAAGTTACGTTTGCTCAGATTCGAACTTGATAGCCCGACTGCATCAGCGAAGAACTTAGACGGAGTCGAGCATGGCTGCTCATCGTGCCACGGGGTTTACCTTTACTCTTACGCAGCGAAGTTGGAGTAGTTGTTGGCTACCCGGGACGTTAAACTCCCACGCGCACCACGAAACACTGGAAAATAAACGGCTCCGAAATCGAAACGAGACTTTCTAGTTGCACGTTAATTCAACACGACTGCAGATCCTAGTTTCGTCGATGGTCCGGGTATTAGGGGAAGCTCTTCTGAACCGATCGGAATTCTTATCAACCCTTGCTACTTCTCATGCAGCTTCTGCCGTTTACTAATAAACAATAGAACGTTTAATACTAGAACTACCGAACCAGTCACAAAGACTGTTTCCAGATTGTTTCTTTTAGAAATATTAATATTATAAATATTTTTCACTGAGAAATTTTTTTTAGCGAATTTCTTTACTGAAGCACATATTTAAACAAAACTCAAACGAAATCTAAAAAAATGCAATTTTGTCATTAATATAAGGGAATTGTAATTATATAATTGGAATAATTGAAAATTAGTGATCGATAGTTTTATAGTATTAATAACATTAAAGTTATTATTTAAAACATTTTAAAAAATGTTTAAATGTCAGAATGACTATTAGGCAATGTGTAAAAAATTTCTTTTGAAATTGCTATTGCCCTGAATTTGGAAAAAATGAAGATCACAATTTTTCATTTCTTCAGCTGTGCCTATAATAAAAATTTAAAATTTTCCTTTCGTGACAGGGTGTCTAAAAAATGTACAGTCGCAAAAAGGGTGTCGTTAAAAAAAAAGTGGAATGGTAAAAATGGCAATTATAATTTCTGAATTATAGTATCGATATTTTGTTCTGTAAAAAAAATATTGAGTAAAATGGACAAACGTACGTGGAAAAGTTATGATGCTCAGATGAAACAAGACAAACGTTTTAGTCGGGTAAACATTTTGCCTGCGTTGGCCTAATAAAAATCAACGGAACGTTGTAAACATCGATTTGGAAAACTGCTTAGCAAGTGAAATGGAACCGATCCCGACGGTACGTCGAGAAAACAATATTGAACTTTCCAGCGGAACTTCCGCACGAATTTTCCGCTCGCCATATGGCTTGTTTAATCGCATAAATTAAACCCGTCCGTCGTCGAGGAAACAAATCTGCTGAAACTTTGATTACGTTAAACAATATTGTGCGTGTTTGTCGGTGAAAAACTAATTTAAACTCCGCTGGGTACGCTCGGTCGTTTTCCGCTCGTCGTTTACTTTCGGATCGTATTAAACAAATTCGGCTGATAACGCGGCGATCCGAGATACGAACATGAAATTGGATACTAAATGGAATAGCAAATAACCAGGGGAAAGACAAATCAGAGATGAACTTCCGGGACCAAACATTCCTATGCTTGAATTAATTCGGTTTAATCGTTAATGGGGAGCTCGCTTTTCTCTGAAACTGAAATAATGAAACATTATTAACCGTTCAAATAATTATAGCGACACGTTGACGAGGCTGGGTACAGTTCGAGTAGAAAGTAGCGATGGGTATGATCCTTCTGAATCAATATAGACTCCTAATAGCAAAGTATAATTCTATTTATGGTACATATGAATACATATCAAGGAGTATCCACACAAGGATAACTCCTGCAGTAAAAAGTAGCGATGGGTATGATCCTTCCGAATCAATATAGACTCCTAATAGCAAAGTATAATTCTATTTATGGTACATATGAATACGTATCAAGGAGTATCCACGCAAGCAATTACTCCTGTAGTAAAAAGTAGTGATGGGTATGATCCTTCTGAATGTGGGGTCAGCATCGATAGTTCGACAATTTTCCAAAAATTTTGGACACTATTTTACCCTGGACTGTTTGAAGTCAGTGTACAGAACAGCAAACACCGCTCATCTTTTTATCTGCTCTCGTTCACAAGCAGCGAAATTCAACAAATTTTTGTTCGCCGTTATCTTGGTTGGTTCATACCGTGTTTGACTATGCAACTATAAAAAAAAAAACGACAAAGTGTAACCGCACGGAAATACTACCCTATTCAAATTCATTGATTTCTACTGCTATGGGGCTTCTGTCAACGATAGCGTATCTACTGCGTATTGACTTTCAGTATTGCGATTTTTCTTTTTTAGCGAGAACATATTTTTTTTTTTACATTCACTTTTACTATCGCCGCTCCTCTGTGACAGCGATAGCGTTACGGTATTCGCATCCACTTTTACTACTGCAGCTTTTCTGTGTCAAAGGAAGTGTCGCATAAAAGGTGGATACGCACAAATAGCATTATCCCGAACTATAAATATTCGAACGGGTGAATCGCGGAAATTGTTCGAGCCTTTACTAGACCCACCAAGTTTTAAAATTGGTTTCATTAATATAATAATTGGTGGAATTAAAAATGTTTTTAACAAAATTTTTTGGAGGCGTCAAACTCTTGATTTAATAATTTTTCATCAGAATAGCACAGAGAGGGAAGGGTAGAGTGGGAGAACCGTGACTTCACGAACGTACAGCGGAAACAATTCGGCGAAGCATAGTGATTCGGAGCGCAGTATATATCCGAGACGCGCTAGAATCTTTTCCTATCTGTAGTTTCTGGACGGGGTTGGTATTATCCCCTTAAATTGCATTCCCCCTAAATGTACCGTGGCAGAATATCCCCGTGTAATTTCGGATTCATGACAAGCGATTATCGACTTCCGGCGTTTCCTGTGCCGGCGTTCCCGAGGCGTTCTCTCACTTCGCGGGCCGCAGCCCCCGGGGGAAGCCGAAGGAAAATGTTGCAGGATGGCTGCTCGCAGTTGAAGTCGCATTTAACGAACCTTTGCGCCGTTTCGCCGGCAGCTTCCGGCATAATGGCTCAGTCTTAAGCTCTTTTTCCTTTTCCGGGCGTTGCTGCAGCCGACGGGTCACGACCCGCGTCCACCAGTTGTTCGCGGGAACTGCGGAACGATGGATCGACTGCGTCCGCGTCGGTTCTCTTCCAATAGCCCGCGTACGGAACGGTTCACCGGTTCATGATCTCGTCCTTCCTCTATTCACGCGAAAGTAAACGTACGTATTTATGGCGAGAGAACGGGCGAGACGTTACCCCCGCGTCTTTTACGATTATGACAGCCAACAGAAACGAGGATCCAACCAGCGAATTGCAACGCGCAGGGGCGGCAACCCTCGCCGCACAACTCGGATTCCGTTTCCGCGATTAACTTGGGAATTCGAGCAGATTCGGCCAGCTTAATAGGGCAGAACACAGAATTCGCCAATCTTAGGAATCCACCGCAGTGGTCCAATATGCGCGAAAATCTGGCCATAATTCAATTTTTCAATTTTAACATTCTCATGAAATTTTTGGCTATCTCAACTGGAAAACACATCTCAACAGGAAATTGTTTCTTTCGATCAAAACTATCGACTTCTTTATCTTTTATTGGAAGCACCGTTACACTAAATAAACTGAAATTTTGCACACGCTTTTGTTATGGTTTCATTAAGTTGCACAATTTTTTTTACACAGATTTCATCAAAAAGTTTTGAAGAAAGCTGTGGGAGACTAGTCGATGAAATTTTCAGAATATGTGCAATTGATACGGATCTATAAAATTAATTTTTAAAATTTTCGAAATAAGCCCGCATAAAAAAGTTGGAAATGTGTAAAACCGTAATTCAGACGAATTGCAATTTTTTCAAAATTTTTGTCACTAATTGTTCTCTGCGAGCGTGGAAAATATATTCAATTAGCAAAATCGGAAATCACTGGCTGTCTGATCAGGTCGATTCTCCTGTCGCCAATCGAGAGCTAAATGATTGCTGTAATAGTTTATTGGCTATCGCGGGTGGGTTAGTTTATGTTTGTTACTGGGTGAGATTGTCCGGCAGATTTCGAGGTCGGAAAATTTCTAGGCCGGTGACTAGCGAAACGACGACACTCGGCTCGCGCGAATTATGAACGGACGCTTTATCAGGTTGATCGATCACGCCTGCGGCTTCAGTATCGGGGCATGGTATCGAAGTCGGATTAACGATAACGGCTAACACGAGCACCGATACAGATTCCCGTCGTTGAACGACGTCAATTTATAATAGGGCTTTTATTAAACATTCCCCGATCTCGCTCGAGAATACACCCGGAAAGCTGATGATAAAATAGCCTGCCAGCTAAATAGTTTGATGTACGTTCTACGTACAGAAAAACAATATTCTTCTATATTTGACACAATAACGAAGACGTAATTGTTTTTTATTACATCGTATTTTTATGGACTTATTTTTATCCGGAAAATATAACAAATATATTGGAAAAAGTTCCATAAAAATATCTTTACTCCAACGCTTTTGTACATCATCGAGGTATTACTGTACTATGAATTAAACCGGTAAGTACGATCTCAATAGTGCCATGTTTGGACTCATTTTAATCAGAAAAAAAAACTTATTGACAAAATTTCCATAAACATTACACCAGCGCAAATATTTTTCGCACGTATCGAGGCAGTACCATGTTTGGACCACAGAAGAGGTTCCATATCAAAGGAAGCTCCGACGAGATATTGACGCGCTTGATAAATTGAAATGAATACATAAATCTCCATTAAACTATAAAATCCTACAGGAACGTTTCACGGCATCGAATCAGAACCTACCAATTGAGTATTAGCCTGGGAATTTATCGGTTCCGGTTTTTTCGCCTTTTGTATGATTTGAATATGTGTGTAGTGAAAAGCAGGGGCAGGATCCGCGAGTTATTTTTGTCACTGGATATTCATCTAGGGGCGGGTGGTTACGGTATCGCGGGCTGAATTATTTTTCTCGATATTTACGACCGCGCCATGGTAAATTTCCGATCTACTTTGACCGACCGGGCGTGCCGCGGAAAAATACCAATGAGAGGTTTACATATGCCGTGGCGCACACGTGCCGCCGGCACTCTTTTGCTATTCCTTTCGTGAAATACGCTGAAAACGTTCTATACATATTCCATGCTTTTGCCCGGCGATGTACACCGTTTCCGTTCAGCCCCCGATATTCGGGTAATTTAATTTGCAAACGAATATGCGGAATGATAATGTTTCCCGGCAGCTGACGCTAGAATCTTTTCGATCCTCGCCGGTTTGTTGACGAATCCATAAAATTACGAACACCGCATGTACAGGGTGGACCGGTGACGTTCGCCGTCTTCAATGTTTCCCCTGTTTGTAATAACTAGACTGCGGATCTTCATGCGTTTATGGCTTCTGAAAATTTTCAAAAAATGCTGGAGTATAAAATTTGACAGAATTTAATACGATTTTTATTTACTCCAGACCTGCGAAGGCTACCACTTTCTTAAAATTCGTCTACAAGAATGGCAAATTGTATAAACATCAATTTTTTAAATACAATGCTGTATACTCTTTTACATTATCTGGAAGCAAGAAAGAGACACGTTGTTCAGATCGTTGACCCTGACAACATATTTCAAGGTCACTGAAACCGGCGAGGAATTAAATTTTTTCCTTTTTAATGTTAAGGGTCGTTTACGGAAACGTGGATGTTCTAATAAAATGTCTCCACATTTTTTCCAGCCATGTTTCATTGTCGCGAATGGTAAGACGTCGCACGTGGGCGGAGAGAATTCCGCAGAGGATGTAGATTGTACAGATGCGGCAAACGCGTTCGCGTGTAGTTCGCGAATAGCCGAACTCGGGCCGCGTCGCAGCTGTGGCACACGACAGCCCCATTAGGCGATCGCGTGCACGACACCTCCGCCACGAGGAACCGGAAACTGCGCCACCGTGGCACCGTGTTTGCGCCCGACCGCCTCCGAATGCTGAACGACACTGGCTGACAAACTGCTCGAGAAAACGTTCGCGGGGTGAGGGGGCCGGTGACACTGAAGGGTTGATGTTACGCTAGCTTGCGAAAGTAAGCGAGTAGTAATTATTAGTCTGCGAATCACTATCAATTGAGTGGTTCCATTAACGTACTCTCGTATTTTAAGCAGTAAAAATTAACTCGAAAAAACAAATAAAGAAAGTACTTACTTTAACACTAGGTTTACGGAGGTCTAGAAAGAACTATTTCACATTATTTTATAAACATAAGGAGAATGTGTCTATGCAAATTTTTGGGTATTTTTCCAATAGTATACACCTCAGGGTAGCATCTGTACAATCTTAGTAATCGCAAATTAAGAATATTAGAACCCGCCATTTTGACGGGTCCCGTATAATCCTAGCGTAATTAAATTAAACTGTTAATGTACTCACATGTTACAAAAATTCTCTGAAAAAAATCCTGAATGAATCCCAAAATCTTTCAGATGCTAAGGGCCTCTAAAAGTCTTAATTCGGCACTGGGTTTACGGTAAGAAAGGCGACCTTGAACGGTCCAAATTCGACGATCGAAGTTCGGTAGATTTGTTCGTAGAAAATCTCGAAGAAGCCGGTCGATCGTCGCGTTTAGTTGCGGATAAAATTATTTCGCGGAGCCGAGGAAGTTTGTTCGAATGGTTAAGCGAGTTTGCCTACGTGCGGTGGGTACAGAAGATGGAAAACGGCCGAGACGTGTACTACAAGTAAATTATGACGGTCTAGCGTTGTTTTAGTCCTGCGGTTGATCCTGCTGCAGTGCTCGAGAAGCGAGGGTCCTAATCGATGGCGAAGCAGGATGTGTTTAGGTCGAAGTTAACGGATGATCGTGAGTTACGCGCAATTATATCCCTGAAGAAGCGTTTGCATTCACCGTAAATCAATTTGCGGAAACGCGACCAAAATACAATCAAATTCTCGTCACACAACAGGAGAGCTCGTACAATAGAATCGACAAATAATAGAGTTCGTATAATGAAATCATCGCTTAATCGAATTTCAGATTAAACTTCACCTGGGGCACCACAAATTTTTAACTGTTATTCATGTAAATTTGTAGATTTTCACGAGAAAGTGCCTAGAATTCAATTTTTAATCTTACGAATCCGTTGGTTAAAAAGTTATGCAAGTTGATCAACTTCAAACGTGCATAACTTTTGAACCAGTGGATTCCTAAGATTAAAACTTCGATTTTCGACATTTTCTCGTCGAAATCTACAGGACTATATTAAGAAAATGTAAAAAATTCTGGTTTCCTCGGGTGAAGTTTAGGTATTCAAGGTATTCGAATAACGGGTGTCGTCCTGTATATCGTTTCCCACCAGTTTCGGTCATTTCCACAAAATGTGCACAATTTCCACTGCTGTTGTGTGGTCTTCGGACGGTTTCGATGCACAGGAAAAAGTTCCTTCGTACCGTGAAGAAGCTCGCGACGAGAGGCGCGCGGATGGCCCGGGGCCATTCGGTCAGATAAGGGAGACAAAGGGAAAAAAATTAATCACGAGGCGCTCGCTCCGCATCCGGTCTATTTCCACGATTCTTTTTTTCTTGAATCATGGCGAGGAACCGCCGACGATCCGAGGCGAAATGCGGGCCATCGTTCCGCCGTGATTTTTCAACGTCTTCTGAGAAATGGTGGCGGCGGCGAACGTGTTCCGGTGTGTCTGTTCGACTTTTACCTGTGTTGTGCCGCGCCCACCGATCCTTCAGGTAGCCTGTACCATTCGAATAGCTTGGAAACCGTCGACAATCTTTTTCGGAGCTGTTGCCATACGAATGCGCGCACCATTCTTCTATCTTCTTTCGGGACACGTCCCGGGGAACTGAAGGGCTGATGTGATACAGTCGCGGGCAAAAGTATAGGACACGTGAACACGCGTGATATTTTATAGGAATCGTCTGACGCGTCTGATCATGAACAACCAATTTTACCACGCTTATATTAACTTGCCGTGTTGTGGTTGTATGCGTTAAATCTTGTAATCGAATTTTATACCTCTTCCCATATAGTCCAATCTTGCTGAAATTTTGTATACACATTTGTTTCCGATGACAATGAAAGTAGAAAATAAAATATATAAAAAAAACTTTTTAAAAACTACACATATTAAAATGCACTAAAAAGGAGAAGATAATTTTATTCCTGGTTCTCTCCATAAAATACCGAATCCAGTTAAACGATTGATGATATTTTTCCCCAAACTTTAAGCAATTAGTTCAAAATTTCTTCTTATAAAATTATAGTGTCGGTATAGATAGAAAAATTTAATATATAATATATTCGTGGAATGTCCACGAAGATTACGTCACTATAGTTTAGCGCTCCACGTTCTTTTATTTCTATAGTCACTAATGTCATGATTTTATTTAAATTTTTCTAATTATAATATTATAAATATAATGTACATTTTAATTATTTCCTCGGGTCTCGATTATCCATCGGGCCTTAATTTATCCGGGCTGTTTGTCCCTCGATCAAGCCGGTTAATCGAGGTGCTACTGTACCTAAATCACACATTTTTGCAATATGCTAAATTAATTGAAAAGTTAGGGAAAGTAAGAACCATCAATGTAGATTTGATTTCGAAGAGGATTGGAGGATGAACTGGACGATCCAGGATTAGATTGAAATTAGCTTAATAATTGGGATAATCCTGGCGGACTTTGAAGTACTTTTGTTGAAAGCGGAACCGGTCTAAAGCTGAAACTATAACGATACGAAAGTGTAGGCAGTAATTGGTGTCAGTTGGGTCCCAGGACACTCGTTAACGGTCCTCGCGAAATTCGATAATATCGTTAATAGCGGGTGAGTTAATTAGCGCCTAATGAATTTCGAGGGACAGGGCTAACGATAATAATAAATTACGCGCCATAGGAGCCGGCCGATAGTGCGGCGGAGCGTGCGGTTAAGCAGCATTCGGCGCGATTATGCGCGGCTATTGATCACTCATTAGTGAAACGATCGTCTGATACGTTAGGTTTCTGGTCCACTCAAGTATCATAGACCTCTGGCACACACTTGACAGCTCAATATTTCATCGCGGTCGTCCGGCCTCGATGGACTACGAAGGACGATTACATCAGCCCGTTATTACCGGCAGGATATGCGAATCGGTCGGGAGTAATATTAATCTCAACCTTGATAACACCGATTCGACCCACAATAGCTGGTTTGCCCGTTATGCCCGATAAAAGCCAGAATCGTTTCACTGCGAAAATCTACACAGTGGCAAAAGAAAATTTAAAATTGGAAATTTCAATATCGTCTGACGTGTCTGGTCATGGCCAACCAATTCTACTTCCCGCATATGCAATGTTTCTCCTAACAAGCCGATCTTGACGAAACTTACGCGAGACATAGTTCTTAAAACAATAATTGACAGATGTTTTTTTTTAATCTGCGACCATCCACATTGAAGGGGTGAAAACAGCCCTCAAAGATGGGGGTCGAAATCACATTTCTTGAGATATCTCGGAAACCAGAGGTCGAAAACAATTGAATTTTTTCGTGACTTGTGTGTTCTTGAATGGGTAATTCTGTCTCCCAAGAAAATTTTAGCAGAAGTTATTTGTTTAAACAATATATCAACAATTCGAGTTTTTCCTGCAGTTTCTCCTATTTATTGTTAATTCATTTTAATGGAATAGTTGTAAGTAGCGTGTCTGGCTTTTTCAGCGACAATACATTGAATATTTCGGGAGCAAAATTCGCCGCGAAATAATTTCGTGCGAGTCGAATTAGCCGGTATCAAGGGAGGCCCAGCGGCCACGTTTCATCGCGGCGCGTACGTAGAAAGAAAACTGGGAAAATGAAGTAGCGTGGCAGAAACGATGCTATGCTCGCCGACTCGCTTGTCCGGCCCACGAGAGAACCGAGAGAGAGAGGGGGATTTTCCGCGAGGTCATTTTTATTTTCAGCGGCTCTTGAGTGCGGCAGATGACGTGAAAGGAACCCTTTGACCTGAAAAAGAATTTGCGGTCTTTTTCCCCGCCGGTACTTCCTTCTTTCTCGCCCTTGCCTTCTATTTCCCGTACTTTTTTTCGCTTGCCTCCATCTCCCTCTTTCTCTCTCCGTGTCTCGCTTCCCCGCTCTTTTCTTCGTCCACATCTTTTTTCCCCGGCCGCGCCACGCATTTTTTTGCCACGTAACGTTACGACGAACGCCGGCATAATTCCATTAGCATTTGAAGGCAATGTGAGAGCACTAATTAAGCTAATTAGGAGTGTTTCATGACGGCGATTCTCTTGATGCGCCGCGTATCCCATCTGAAGTAGGGGGAAAAGGAACGCGCGGCGCGGCGCTGCTGCCGCGTAAAAATGTAGCGGACTAATTGAAATAAAAAGGATATCCAGCCGAGTGTAATTGAGGCGAGGGGTTCAACCTGGCTTGTAAATAGCTTCGAGGATTCGTTTAATGAGTTCTTTAGAATCGTCTACTGGCTTGGCGCTCGCCTCGCGGCGAACATTCACGCCGAAGAATCAAGAGAAATTATTGAGAAACGCGTTCCCTTCCTATCAAATCGCTTTCAAACGTCATCAATTCAGCCTGCCAAAAATTCGTTTTAACACCCTGTACAGGGCGTCTGCCACATCGAAACAAGTCGTGAAAAAACTAAAAAAAAAGTTATGCTTTTTAAAGAATAATTCCTCCGAAGTTTTCATTTGAAGGTCGACATATTATACATGGTTGAATTCGTCTTTTCACTAGCTGTCACGTTGCACTAATCAATTTTTCTAAATCTCTACTGTTTTATGGAAGACTAGTCTAATAACAATAAACGCCACGCACTTTCAATTTGTGTTAACAATTAAGGGTGACTAAAGTGTTCGTTGTGGTCACTCACCGATTTCCAGGTACTTCTGATGCACCGGATCGTATTGATCCCAGATCAGGCTGCGGAATTTGCTTTTCTCTCGGCTGGCGGGCAGAAGTGTGTCGTTTCGGCTATGGTGATCGATCACGTTCGGATTCCTGGAAGGAAAACGTAAATCGTTATTATAGATAACGCCATTGATCGCCGGCGATCATCTTGGGAATATCGGCCGTCTGTCGCGGACATCCATTACTGTTTCCCTTTTACCGTCGGGGACGATAGCGAATCTGATGTTTTGCGGATACGTCCCGGATGTCAACTTTACGTTATTCTAAGATTTACTGCACGGTGAATCGCGATTTAAAGCCGTGGTGTTAGGAAATCTTGCAGCAAGGTGGATGTAAGTAGTAAAACACAGTATTTGGGTAAATTTTACTTGATTGGACTCAAAATTTGTGCCTTTCTCCTATAAATTATGATGTATTTCGTATGTAATCCAGTAGATTTGCGCCTGGGGCGGCTGCTGATCAAAGTTGCGGTCCTGTAGGGTCAATGGTTCAGGAGTTATGCTTCTTTAAAGTTGAGCAATCTGCAGTGTTTTTGGAAGTCAAGGGCGGGCGCCGCCATATTGGTTTGTAGCGACGCCCGCGAGCCGTTTACCTTGCCCCCCCGACGTAATCATCAACCAACTACTACCTAGTGTGGTTGACCTAATATGGCGGCGCCCTTGCCTGTCAAAAACACTGAAAAAGGCACGACTTTAAGCAAGCATAACTCCTGAACCATAGATCCTACAGGATCGAAACTTCGATCTGCAGCCGCCCTAGGCACAAATCTACTGGTTTACATACCAAATACATCATAATTTATAGGAGAAAGGCAGACATTCCAAGCCTCGGAAGAGTTCAGGATATTTTTAATTAGATATTCTGAGATCTATTATAATATTCCTAAATTTACAACACGGTGAACTTTAATTTAATTTGTCAGTCTCTTTGGTAATCTTTCCGGAAGGTTCTCGGAAGAGTTTAGAACACTTTTAATGAGATAGAAATAAAGAACTGTATGAGGTGTTACCATACGGTAACTGTGAACTTTTCGAACAAGCCTTATTACATAATAAATGTCGCTGTCAGACAGCAGATGCCCCCTCGTGTCACACCGATGTTTGGTCGCCTCGGATGGGGACAATTTCGAATGTTGGACTTCGTGAAAATGGGGAGGGGGTAGATTCTTTTTACGAGGGGAGCAGCGCGAGCCCCGATTTGCAAGTGAAAATTCGATTCGCCGTGAAAAAGAATATTAGAAGCTCGCCGTAAGAAAGTTTCGAGGTCGTCGCGCGGACGCGCAACGGTGTGTAATACTTCGGAACGACAGGGTGCCGTGCACAGCGAAATGGATTTCGACATCCGGCGACGAGGGAAATGGGTTTATAGTCGGGAGCGAAGTATGGGGAGAGGGTTTGTGCGCGAAGTCTACGTAGCAAAGGTCCCACTTGAGCTGATAAGAAATCTTGAACTGGCAAAGCAGTCGAATGAAGTTGCCAATCTCGAAAGGTCGGCTTCTACTTCTTCGTTTGCGACGTGCGCGTGCAGTCGCGATAAAAAAGAAATTCCGGATGCCAGATGAAACGAATGCACGTAACCATATTTTGATGGAACGACTTTTCATCATCAAATCTTTTTTATTCTTCCAAATATATGCACAAATCCGTAACACACGTATGCTACCAGGCGATAATAAAGTTGGTCGTGTAGGTAGACCAATAGCATAATTGCACAAGAAGATTGTAAGATTAATTCATAAGTACAGAATTATTTTCAATCTATTGCATAATTCTCGAGGGTAAGTGGTTCATTTTAATCACAGTTATGCACACTTGCAATGAATCGCAATGAAGTCATTCAAATTGAAACACATTTGTATTTGTAAGCGAACAGATTTCACTGCTCAATAATTACAAGTGAAACATTATTGTTAGAAAAACAGAAACACCATTTACAGCTCGCTGTGGAAAACAATGAAAACGGGGAAACGTATCCTCTGAGAAACTATAAGTAATTTTAATATTCGGCTGATCGAGGAGATCGACCTCTACTACTCGCTCCCGTGAAAGTAGTAACTCTTTGTATTCCAGTTCTTATGGATAGTAAAAGTGCAACTCGAAGTTGATTACGAATGCCAACGGCGAATTATATCTCTGCCGTTCATTTTATTGTTGGTGGTGCCCGGTGTTGGAATTACAAAGTTTGCCAGCTTTCCAGCGGAATGCGCGTAACAGAATTTTACGTGTTTTCCAGCGTATCGCTTCGACGTGATATTAGCTAAACGGCAGAGGGAATTCAATTAATTGCTGTCCACCGTCGTGATTGCGAGTTTATGATTCGGATTAGTGAAAATATTCACTACTAATATTCACGAAATTGTTTCGTAACCGTTGTAAACATTTTTCAATCAAACGCCTGTATAATGTTAGGAATTTCATTCTGCGTTACACCGGCGTATAGGAATTCCGCATGGGCAGTGGTCAAATGAATAGGTTAACTCGATAATAAATCAGCGCATTCGTTGGTCCCGTGGCTCGCGAATTCCGTCATTGACAAAGGGGACAAATGAACATATCTACGGGGTGTCCTGCTTTAATTCAACCATGAAATAACTGAACACATTCCAATTTTTTAATGTTTCAGATATATAACAGATATATATTATGTAATAAATTAAATTATAGAAGACTGCACTTTTTATTTAAGCACATATTACATATTAAACCCAGAGTTGGGCTAATTCAAATACATATATCAACCTTAGAAAATGAAATAATCTTAGTGACAAGATGTTTCTTAAACAATGAGTGTTCATTAAAATAATTTCAAACTTGCTGACAATTGCCATAAGTGAATATGACCGCATAAGTAAGTAATTAGTGCCACAAGAAGAATGTTCTTGTTTTAGGTCGATCCTATTAAATAGTGTTACTTTTTTTCTGTAGTAATTTTGTCCTATGTCTTTCTACAATTTATATGGCTTTTCTGAAAAACGAACGTAATAAATAAGTTTAATTTTGATCACACGATATGCATGTATTACTAATCTTTTTCTTTTTTTCCACCTCTTATTCTCCTTATACATACATATAATATAATTCATAATTACACTGTACTTTGTGTTTCAATTGTAAAATCG
>CM052312.1:3641366-3687141 GCA_028455605.1 Lasioglossum malachurum
GAGCGCCCGGATTATTCCTACGGTGTTCGTTCCGTCCAGACTGTCCCGCGGGATCAATTTTCACGATTATTTGTCGCGGCCCGATCGAACGGGAAAATATTTTCCCGCCTGGAGGCACGATTCATCAAACCGCTTCAAAATCAAGCGTCGCGAAATTTAACATTTATCCCCTGTCCGACTATAAATCTTACGAATCATCCGACTGAATAATACGCGGAATCGTTGCACATTATCACGGGGAATATTGGGATCTATGGTTTTTTCAAATATCGCTCTCGGCTGACCACGTACGTAGATTAAATATCCGCTCCGCCGAAGACCAAAGGATTTCGAACTCGAAACGAAATCACTTGTTCTTCTATTTTTAGAGTGACCATATCTGGTAGAAGATTGCTGAATCTCCTCTGAAAAAGTGGTTCTCGACAAAATTTTTGAAAAAGTTGTAAAATTCAATTTTATTTTTACCTTTTATTTTTATAGAAGTTGTAAAATTTAATTTAATTTTTACTTTTTAGTTTTAAAAGTTGCGAAATGCAACTTTTAGTATTTGCTTTACAATTCTGCATTTTCAATTTTCACATTTCTGATTTTAAGGTCGTGTCAAATTTCTTTCTTCAATTTCTGTTTATATGTTGACCTATACTTCTGGAATACGCAGGTAAAATTTGGAAGGAAAGAACTGGGGAAAGTACGTTCTTCTGGTTGTCCAAGTTTTCACTCTAGTTCTACGATTCTCCACGCGGGTAATAACAACTGTTTTCCGGTCGTTTTCTTGATTCCTACGCGTGTTTCACGCTTGGTCCCATCGAAGGTTAGTTTCACAGCGGGGTTTCCAAGCGCAAGGACATTCCAGCGTTCGAACGAAGCAGCAGCTGTTACCGTTCCAGCCGGAAATCCCCGCGAACTAGCTGTACAACCGCAATCACCACTTTGCTCATGCGGGTGTAAACGTCGGGAACAGTCGCGACTTTTTAAGAGGTTCGCCATTGGTTAGTCAGGGTGAAAAGTTCCCGTCCGGCGTTCGTAATTGGCACCATTTAGATGCCGAAAAGTTGCTGATGTGCCCGGGGAAACTTTGTCCCCAGTTCGACGATTGTTTGCAATTTAAGCGACACGGTTAATGGACGCGGAGCACGTAATAAGTTGCGAGTTACGATCGAACCGTGCGGCGAATGTCGTGCTGGGACGGGACGTGGACACCATCTTCGATGCTTCCTGCATGAAATCGCGTGTCCCTGTGCTGCCGCGCTCAAAGAAAATTGTCGATTAACTCGAACTAATGGCCCTCGGTGCCAGCCCCCCGGTGAAAGTTCTCGTGGCTTCCAAGTAATTCGGTAATCAAATACTTTCACGGAAGAATCGAAGCGTATTGAAAAGTAAAGTATTCTCTCAAGTGGTAAATTTTTTTCACGAATCCTTCACTATCGTATTCGCCTCGTTTTTCTAATTAAAATGACTGCAAACACGATATAGTTACGATCATAATTACCTGTGTAACAAGCGATTAACAGTTACGGTAGAGGTACACGAATTCTTGACTTCGCTCTTTACACAAGTAATTATGATCGTAGCTATATCGTGTTTGGAGTCATTTTGATCAGAAAAACGAGAGGAACGCGATTGTTGAAGTTTCATTGACGAAAAACCAAAATGAAGGAATTTGGATTTAGCAGGGAAGAGTTCTTTGATGTTT
Organism: Lasioglossum malachurum; assembly: GCA_028455605.1. Classification (NCBI taxonomy): domain Eukaryota; kingdom Metazoa; phylum Arthropoda; class Insecta; order Hymenoptera; family Halictidae; genus Lasioglossum; species Lasioglossum malachurum. The sequence goes on from CM052312.1 coordinate 3,643,060, forward strand.
GCCGAATGCCTGAAGGTATCTTGGAGAACGAATCCTGGCTACTGAACACTGTCTAGGGCAAAGTTGTTCAAAATTGACCTTGATCTGATCAGGTCAAGATTATTGGGGTCCCCCGAACGTCATATTTACCGATGCCGGGGATTCCGTGGGTGCTGGGAAATCTTCGCAGAACTCGACCGAGCCCGTTTAAGCGAATGAACGTCGTTCCACGCGTCCCGCCCGACAAGCGTCTCGCACCCCCTCGGGCGATTTATCCCCCGGAATTATCGGGGTCTCATCGTTTTCCCCTTTCTTCTCATCGGAGCTCGATCTCTCGACCCCTCCTCGCGCGTCGCGTCGTGGCGGTAACCTCCTGCCATCTATTGATTCGCTGCCACCCCCCGTTCACCCATCCTTTCCCGCCACCCTCTATCCCGTCCATCCATTATGCATACCGCGAGAACGGAAGAGCCTCCTAACCACCGACTTACCTGTTGCGAGCTCGCACAGGCCATGGAATTCCCAAAGAACTCGACGCCCCGCGCGAATACCACCAGCAGCACAAAGCATCCTTCCCCGAGACCATCCACGGGGCTGTTTGCGTTATAGATTCATCGAGATCGCTTTGTGCCGCTCAGCCGGCTGATGGAGTTTCGAGAGCCCGCTGTTTACTTTGGGGGAGACCGGTGACAAAGACCCCGGTTTCCACCGAGACGGGAGGAATCTCCTCGTTTCCCCTTTGGTTTCGCGGCCAGCCTAGAACTTTTCCTTGGAGATCCACCACCACACCGCCACGGAATGATTGACCTTCACCACCGAACATTCTTCCACGCGACGACATTCTCCCCGTTTTATTGCCCCCGGCTATTGCGTCCTTGGCTACTTTATCGTCCTCCCTGCGAAACCCCGACTCGGACTACTTACTCGCAGATTTACGTCCCCCGCGCAACGAATTATTGACCTTTGCTACTACATTATTGCGACCAGTTCAATGAAAACCGAGCGTCCGGAAAATATCTTTCAATCCTAAGCGACCCTTCGCCCAGCAAACCGGATATTCTCGCTGTTCCCGTGTCGTGAATTGTTGCCACTTTGTTGGCTATGGGGCTACAGAACGGGCTAGACTTTTACTGTCGCTGTTTTACTAGCGACAAAACGATGGCACGTGATATTAACGCAGAAGGCGGACACAATAACTTCCAAGGTCGCACAAGGTCAGAGAAATGAGAGAAATTTGTATTTATTGTATTTAGATAAATTTAATTCAATATAAAATTCACGGCCTAACGAAAGCAAGGTGCAGAATGGTGACAGTAATGATAAGTATGGTAACTAGGTCTCCATTTAATAATTTATCGATTCGGTGTGAAATTATGCGTTCATTTCAAGTACTATAGAAATCAGCAGATTGTCAATTTTGATCCACTGTATTTCCCATGGCTACAAGAGGGTTAAAGGTTATAGGAGCGACGCCCTTAACGATCCGCCAACGAAACACAACGGCCCTGTCCGCGTAAATAGACATATAGGATACGGCGGCCCTGTAAACAATAATTTAGCATAATCGTCCGGACTAAACGTTACGCCGGCCCAATAACCGCGAACGCGGCAATCGCAAACAGTGTCGCGGGACCGCCGTACTTTACTCTCGTAATCCACCGGCAAACACCGCATAATACAGACATACGTGGCAACGATCTCTCCAAATTGTCCTTAATGCCCTGCGTCCCGTGTTGCAGGGCCGGGATCCTTGCAGATTAAGGTTCACAGTGTCGCCGGCCCTACGCGACCCTACACAGATTCTTTCTCCGATTATCCTGATGGAAATTCAATGTAAAAGAATAGAGACAACTCGAGAAATTGTCGATGCTTAAACTGTAATAATTTCGTGAAAACAAATTGTACGACCATAAACTTAGACCTATTTTAAAGCTCGAAGCTTTAGCTCGAGACCTTCGCGAATCAGTGAAATCATTTTCTTCTAACATATTTTGACACATTCTTCTTAAAAACTTTTGCAAATTCGAACGCCTCTAAAAATTTTCACAAATTTCTCATGGGCATGAAACCTCCACAGATTTAAAGATTGGAGCCTTCTCTTTCCAACGACATCTTTAAAATTAATGTACCATTTTTTGAAGTCGTTTTATCGAGCTTCGAACGAGTGGTGTGCTTCCAACTTCACAGTAGTATAAGTCAATGCTTTACGCGACCAGTCTTGTTCGTCATTTTTGTTTCATGGAACAGTGGAAAAAAATCGTACATCAATTTTTAAGGTGTCGTTGTAAAGGGAAGACTTCGATCTTTAAATCTGCGAAGGTTAGAGTCACGGAAAAAATTTGTCAAAGTTTTCACAGATGTCTGAATGCAGCATTTCGAAACAGTCTGTACAGCCGAAGAAATAAATTCGCGAATAAATCGACTTGGGGGTGTTTTGGCTGGAGTACACTCCTTTCCGGCTGGTTTCATATTCCCCACGGTCAACACGAAATAATCCCTGTTAATCACCGTCGGAGGATCCCAGTTGGTGTTTAAACACCGTAAAATCCACCGTATCCACTCGAATCAATGTCGGTCGTGCATTAAATCGGCTGGATCGATAAATAACGTTCCGCCACTTAAAACTTCGCAGTCGCATTAGCGCGTTAGAGGCGGGGCGCGGTGTTAATTTCGTATTGGACCTGCGCTACCCCTGATCAATTACGCGACCTTTTCATATTTTCCGCAGCGATATTGTAGCTTGTCAGACAATAGCCGGTTGCTTCGTTTTCGCTTCGAGCGCCGATATCGATTTCGTATTTATTATCAGGCCCTGGCGGTAACGTAGTTTATCATAATTTACGGCAAATAGGTCGAGCCTCGCGCCATCACACGTCGTAATTCAGGCTTGACTGACGCTAACTCCGCGGGATTATCCCTTCTGCCCACACCGGATTCAACCCGTCACGGCGCCTTCCCGTGTTATGGACTTTGCGGTTTAAACGTTTTTCTACTCCACCCACAAACCTGCCCGCGTAATTGACGCCATCTTTATCTCCATCTCTCTCGGACCTGTTAGGTTGTATATTGAAAGAAACGATGATGGATTCGTTTCCTGGATGCATACGCCCCATGTGCGTCTTGTTCGCGCTCGTTTGTAATCATTTCGGTTAACGGAGGTTGTACCGTTACGCGTCCCCGTGTAATACTCCCTCTCCCTCCGATGTTAGACGATATTTTATTGCAAACTCGATCCACGTCGATCAGTCTTCGTTATTGCGTCCCGGGATACGCCAGCCGAGGAGGGTGAGTTATGAGTGAACCACGGACGTTCACGCGTATACAGATTTTCATCGATTAATTTACGGATTCCAGGGAAATTTCGCCGTCCTGAGGCGGTCGACCAGTAGCGAGGAAATGATCCAATTCTTTCGCATGATTTCCATGCAATTCCAGTACTTTTTCACACTAGGTTTACGGGACCCGTCAAAATGACAGTTTCTAATATTGTTCATTTGCGATTACTAAGATTGTAAAGGTGCTTCCCTGAAGAATTATTTACCAAATTTATTTGTTTGCGTATCCAGGGTGTCCCACGTAACACTTTTCACGATTTTTCAAGTACTTGCGATGATCTGACAAAAAAATGTCAAGGCCTCCTTCATTTTTTAAAATGGCACTTGGTATTTTTGACTTAACAGTATTATAGCCCGTATCAAGACAAATTCAACGACCAGTAGTATACCATGACCTTCGGATGACCTTGAAGTACCATTTTTAAAAAATGAAGGTGACCTTGGAAATAATTAAAAAGAAAATTTTCTAACTTTTTTTATTGCAATGTATAGCCAATCGAAAACTTATCGACTTTTGTTTAAAATATTTTTTGTTAGATTATTGCAAGCACTTAATTGAAAAATCGTGAAAAGTGTTACGTGGGACACCCTGTATATTATGGGAGAAGGGCCAAAAATTTGGATAGACAGATTCTTCTTGTTATGTTTATAAAATAATGTGATACGTAAACCTAGTGTTAAATGTAGCAAAGAAAAATGGAAGTATCTATTTAAAGAAATGTGAATGATCTTCATATGACCTCTACAGCTCAATCAGGGGAAAAGTGCCGATTTTTGTGCATTTGTGGTTCCTGAAAACTTTCAAAAGATGCTAGAACCTAAAATTGATAGAATTGTAGAACTTCTTGAATATACACCCAGAAACATTGCAAATTGTATAAACATGTCCTAAACAAATCCAACGTCCGCACACTCGAACAATCGCATTTTTAAGGAACGGTAGGATTTTCGTAGTTGCACCGGCAAATAATACGTAAAAAGTGTGTACGCTCGTGTGGCGAGTAAGCCGGCGTCCATTCGCGTCGAGCAGAAATCCCGGCTCTGTTTCAAAAGTTTTATCGGCTTTCGACTAAAGTAGGAAGCTCATTAAACTTTTAATTACCCGGAGCTATACAGACAATGCTGCTCCCTGTAAATCATAAAATTCGCGGGAGTCTGGTTACGAGTACGCTTGATCCGCGAACGAGTGCACCAAGTGTAGCCCCCGCGTATCGTTATTCGATCGACAACGATTACGCCATTTACCCTCGAGTGTTATTACAAGAACTTTTGAGGGAATCCCCGGGCCGTTAATCTGCTTGGTAAATAAGGACGAAACTATGAGACGTATTACGAGGTGAATAGAGAGAAGTCCAGTAATACGTCGAAAAACGCACGAAGACTTTATTCTTGATACTAACGTGTGAATCATAATTTTTATGAAATATACAGGGTGTTCACGTTATTATTAACCAGCGTTTTCTTGGAAATAATATTAGGAAGAAATGAAAGAGGAGAAAGAGATAGAAATATTTTTTAGAAATGGAGGTGACCTTCAATTTAAAAATGAAATATATTTTTTTACACCGTATGAAAGTGTGTGTCGAGTCCATTTTGCTTTCGCTCACTATGTATGCTCCGTGTTAGACTGTTAACCCTTTGCATCCCGAATTATTTTTCAATTTTGTTGCCAACAACTGCCTACTATTTGAAGCGTTTTATTTGAAATTGACTTCAAAGGACAGTTCCTCGACTGCTACTTAATTTAAACAATTTTGTTTAGTAATTATATTAAGTATAGCTTTCTCAAACTTTGTAGTAACTTATATCTCTGTTTTAACTAAAAAATAATTTTAGCCCATGATTTTTTTCGGGATCATAGGTATGACACCAATTGGAATAGAATTTACCTATTTATATTTAGAACATTCTAGAAAAGTAAAATAAACATTCTTTTTAACTGGTACACATATGTGTCACTGGGCTATAACAATTCTGTTCAAAATACAACGCGTTTCAACATGTCTTCATAAATTGACCAAAAACGTCTGTCGCATATATGTGACACGGGCTCTGATAACAAACCGATGTGTCACACATATGTGACGGCTGGTAGCGCACGAGTTAAATAAGAATTGGAAGAACCCAGAGTTGGGCAAAAATTTAATCAACGATTGACGACTAAATTTCTACTTCGATCGTTGATCGCAATTAACAATTAATCTCCTAGTTTAGTCATTAATTGCGGTTAACGATTAAATTTCTACTCGAGTCGTTAATTGCCATTAACGATTATTAATCGTCATTGATTAATGATTAACTGCTGAAATTTTGAAATGAAATACGGAATCAACTGGAAAAAATGTAAACTGAATTTAGGTGTATTGTCATTTGGTCTATAATACAAACTCTGTTTACGTGCTTTTATGTTTTTTTTCCGATAATTTCTTTTTTTAATCAACGGTTGAGATTAACTTCATCAATCGATTGTATCAATCTCAGATTTTTCGGTGATTTCTTTTTGTAATGGTACACATTAATCAATCAATCATGATTAAAATTTTAATCGATTAATGCCCAACTCTGGAAGAACCAGAAACGTGTATAAGAACCCGTTTTATTTAAATTTTTCTTTCTCTGACGTCGAATCACGCTCGACAAAGGAGTGCGAGGTGTTAAGGTGTGCTCGAGCTCGGAAGAGAATGGCCAGGTTCCAACGCAAGATTGCGACTTCTTGTTTCGGGGAAATTTAAGTGGGCGCTGCTGTATCGATTATTGACCATCACGCGTGCACAGCAGGTGGGTCGATGATGCGCCGGTTACAGACAGCCAGACCGTTTTATCATTGCACGTACCTATGCCCGGGGATCCCCTTTCCAATAATGGAAATGGAGAGGGCATTCAAGTAGACATTGCGCCGTGCGGTAGATTGCTCCGACGCTGTACAAAGCCGGGCGAGCAGACGACACGACCAGGGGATGCTCGTCTCCCGGTGATCCGGAGACATTTTCTCTTCTCAAAGAGAAAGACCCACTCCTCTCCCTTTCTCACCCCCTCTCACTCTTTCTCTCTGTTAGTTCCGGAATAAGGCTATTGTCAAGGTTATGCCTCGAAACTCGTTCGAGCGAATTTCTCGCTCAGAGACATCGCTCTTTTCCCCTCGACGCCGCTTTTTTTCTCTCTCTCTCTCTCTTCTTTTCTACCCCTTCCTTTTTTTAACGACGACGACACAAAGCTGCCCAGACTCCCCTCGAATCCCCGGGACCAAGTTTCGCGGCATTGTGCTCGCTCATACGGGCACGATTCAACCGAGGATTACCGATCGAACGCACCTTTTTCAAAAGTGATCCGCTTTGCGCGATTATGCTGCCGAAGAATTGGCTAGTATGACGATAATGCGTGCGACGACACTAATGATTGATTCATCGTACGGTTCCGGTACCGGAGCTACCCATAATGCCCCGGATCCGCCCATTGTTTAACCGTCTTTCTTGACAGGTTCCACTGAATTCCACGGGGATGATTAAACGCTTAAATATCGCGCTGTGGAGACCAGCGGTAAGCAACAAATATTTCAAGGCCACAGTTTTAATATAGATGCAGACGATCACTTTGGCAACATGTTTTAAAAGGTCATTGAAATCGGCGAGATCGCTCCGCATGAACATTTTGATTTTATAGAGTGAATAAACTATTATTTATTAACCGGGGCTGGCGTTCCTTTTATTGTTTTTCCACTTTTTGAGAAGGGCAGGAGGCAGTGAAGGGTGCAGGACGCTCGAAGAGTCGGAAACGGGGGTGCTCGCTTAAATCGTTTCCAGAGTAAGTAGTAGCAGACTGTGTGTGTCGGACAACGGGCGACTTTTCTCGAAGTGGAAAGTCCTAGGTAACTTCTCTATTTGCCACGAGAATCATAGACCGTGGATGGTGCGCGAGGAGGGTAGAGGCGCGGGCAAGAATCACGGATTGAAATTTACTCGGAAAGTTTGCGATCGAGGCGCGTTCCTCGGTTTCGAGCGCCGGGTAGGACCGGAAGGGAGGTAAATATGTCACGTTCGATCTGCGCTCGAGTGGCTAGCCGAGAGGGTTGTCGAGTTTTTTTCAACGTGAATGCGAGATGCAGACCGGCGAGTGGCGTTCTTCCTTCCTTGTTTCCTTCGTCGACGCCTCCGGAGGTTTTACCAGCGCGAATCTTCTGTCGCTTCCAGCAGCATCGAGTTTGCGTGTTCGTTTTATTTGATTTCACGGGCGGAGCCTGGTGTACATCTTCCGCAGGGCTGACGCGAGATTGACCTTTACCACTGATGGCTACCTGAGCATCAGGTTCAATCAATGGTTGATACTCATCACTGAATTGCGCGAGGTTGCGTGAAAAATAATTCGAAGAATTTATTTTAATATCAGACGATGTGTTATACAGGGTGTCCCAGCTAATTTGACCACCTTGAATATCTCGCTTAGTTTTAGTTATAAAAAAAAAAACGTTATAGGACAATATTAACCTAACCGAAGGGGCAATATCATAATTGGGAAAAAACTTTTTTCTAGGTCATTTTTTCTAGATATCAAGGTCATCAATTTTTTTTTAAAGGGAACTATCGATTAGGTTAATATTGTCCTATAACGTCTTTTTTATAACTTAGTTTTATTATTAAAACTAAGCGAGATATTCAAGGTGGTCAAGTTAGCTGATACACCCTGTATATAAATGTTTCAACCCTTAAATCAGGGTGCGTTCTGCTTCTTGACGAAATATTTTTATCAAAAATATGTTGCTTGTTGAGAAGGATACTTTTTTACTATCTACTTTTTTACTTATCTAGATTCGGTACATTAGTGCGGAACGAAATTATTTCCGAAAATCGGTTATCACGAATGGGATCGCGGTGAATCGGAAAGTGAAACCGTACACGATAAATAAAGGGAGCAATTATAAGTTGTGCTACACGGTATATTTTCTCTCGAAACCGATTTTCAATTCGCGAGCGAAGCTGCCGGCAATCAAATTCCCGATTCGAAAAAAATCCATTTTGGCGAGGAAAATGGGCTCGCGCGCATAAACCTCTTTCCCATAAGCGAGCTCCCGTTCGCGCCGGTCGTTCGCCGACTATTTTTCCCTCGTTAATCAAACGACCGATCAAAAAATACCGACGGCAACGAACGAACGAGCTCGTTTCTGTCGCGAATTAGCAATCACCACGTGCTGATTGCTGGTTCGGTCGAATCTGATTCACGTTAAAATATCACCAGGCCACGTTTCGGTATCGATCAGGAGATTTTAATTGCCCTTGATTGATCAAGCAACAAATGAGACGTCGAAACAAGGAGCGGTTTGTTGCTTGAAAAAGTCTAGATAGAATTATTTATAAAAAATAATTGTATGTACCAATAAATAAAGTACCATAATTAAACTTGCGAAATTTCCATTTTGAAAAAGTTACAGGGAAAATATGAATCTGGTTACGGCGCCTCGAGAAATAAACTGAGCCGCGGATCCCTGGATCTTCGAATCCGATGTGTCGAAGATCCGACTTTCGTTATTTCATCGCCATCGGCTCATAGTTCTATATTTATTTTTAGAGAGACCCCGCACGGTTCTATATCATGGTTCAGGATCGACGTGCTCTCGCAATTTCGCGTAAATGGGAGCAACAAAAAATCGGGACAATATCGTATTTTTCTGGCGCGAAAGTCATCTGCACTGCCATGGAATTTGACTCGAGCTATGGAAAATTGAAATTGCCGTCCGAGCCGTGCAACTTTACAGCTTTGCAAATTAAGAATGTCCGATCTGCCCGAAAAGCCATTTTTCATTTATAATTATTGGGATTGTACAAATGCATCCATGAGAAATTATTCAACGATCTCGGTTGTTTTGCAACAGGTTTCGAGTAATGAACGAGGAATTGTCTGACCAATGGCGAACCTCCGCTACTGAGAACTCTGGAAATCGTCGCGCGCCGCGGTCGTTCTACCGGAGTCTCATGAAACTTCCATGGTACCGTTGCCTCGGCCATCATCCTTATTTGTGCCGTCAACCGCGGAATATACTAGAGTCAACGCAAACACAGCGTCCTCGATATTTGTGTAATATCTGACTAAAATTAGCATTTCAACGGAGATCAAATGGAGGACGCGAACGGAGAAGAAATTTCGATTTCTGACGATCCGGTGATTTTTCATATACTCGCAGTAATATTCATCATCGTAATATTCTCGCATTAATAATTTAGAGCAATCAATTTACCACATAGCGTGAAGAGGGAATTTTGTAAAAATTACAATTGGTCGGAATTGCAGAGAAAACACTAAGAGTTGTTTTTCACAACCTTTTTACGTGGGTCTATATCGAAAATTTAAAAACTTGGGAGTCCGTCACAGTAACATTGGGTCTATTTACAATTATATTATATTATTAGGTGTACAAAAATAAGTTCGGTGCCTTTTGAGCGTAGAATACCCGAACGGAAATTGCTTGTTGAGTCACACCAAGATCCTCAACAAGTTTCTGTTGTGTTCGACAAGGATTTTCATTCAATAATTGCTCTAATTCCTCATTCTGTACTTCTTTCGGTATTCCACTGCGTTCTCCATCACTGAGATCAAAATTTCCACTACGAAATCTTGAAACAAATCATTTTCCTAGCCTCAGCAGCATTCTTCTTCGACTCAAATGCAAAAAGAATACAGTGTCGAATGTGCTGTTTCTTAAACGCCATCGTTCAAAGTATTGTTTTTTGAGGTTATGTACCAATTAGCGTGAATTTATCAAGTGTGTTTAGTAGGATAAGGTTGATGCTTTAAAACACCAAAGCGGCGGGAGAAAATTTTTATTTTAAATGCAATCACAATTGAATATATGGAAAAACACCGAATTTATTTGTACACCTAATATAATAATATTTGAAAGTTGTTTTTACAACTTGTTTAGGTGGACCTGTATTGACAATTGGAGCAGTACATTTTGTAGAAACTGTGTCTTTCTTATCGGAGAAAAAGAAGCCGTGGTCCGAAATACACAGGGTGTCCAAGGAGGTCCGAGGAAAAATGAAAGGGGTGATTTCGATGAGGACGAGACAAATCGAGGGGATATCCGGGCGCGAACGTCCTCGCGAAGAACGGTCCGGCGGTTGGAGATCGAGATTGGCCGCGGTTTCGGTGGACTATGGGTCACGGAGCTCGTGGAACTGCGGGATTGTCCAGCGGAAACTGTTCGAAGCTGCGGATATCGCCTCTAAGTATCGAGCGGCAACTAATCGCGTAGCTGGAGCACGCTCGTCCGCACGTTTCCCATGGCAAGAAGACGGTACAATAACAAGTAATTTCGGTTGCGAGTTTAGATACAGCCACGTACACGAAGATATTACGTGATACCGGGTACACGGCCCCTGTCTACGATCCGCCCCTACGTGACACCGTGCAACGGGAAACCGGAAACCGTTTGCGGCGAATAATTCATTCGGCCAGTTTGCTTTCGCGGAAAGCCGAGCAATATCGATAGCTCGTTACTATATGCCCATTAAAGCGAACACGCAAGAAGGAAACTATGAAAGTGGAATCACAGTGGGGCGAGTCTAAATCCCGAAGCATCATTCATTCACTTAATTCAGTGCTTGTCAAACTTTTTTTACTCGCGGCGCACTTTACAGCAAATGAAAAAATTGTAATTATTTTAATGATTTCTATTCAGAATATTATTTCATATTTTACTCACTTTTGTGATACTCCCTCTGCCCCATAATAATAGTGGCAAAAGAAAATAATATAGACCGCAACATTTATTATCAAAAAACTAGATTACACTAAACAATAAATTAAATTGATTGAAGGTTTAAATAATCACTTGCTACTATTATTATGGGACAGAGGGAGTATGATTTTAACTATTCCGCGCAAATATACTTCACGGCGCACGGTTTGAGAAGCACTGACTTAACTCTTTAGTGAAAGAAAAAAGGAAAGACAGCATATTCTTCTGCCACTAAATAAACGAAATAAATTATTTCATGGGAATATCGGTCGGAGGACTGTCTACGTGCAATGTAGAAAAACGTGGAATTTATTGGAAAAATAATGTGGCAAAATATCCACGGATGGACGACGGAGATCAACAAATTCGGTGGGGTCGCTGCTGTTTTCACGTTTTCCCCGGCGGAAAAAGTTATTCTTGCAGAGATTTTCGCTGCGTAAAATATCACTGCGGGCTTCATCGATATTCCATTTGCAACGTTCAGCGTCACGTTCACGGGCGCAGACGGTCGAGGCGAGAAGGATCAGTACCGGTACGTTGGCACGATCGTGTCGCGGTGGAAGGACCATATTCGAAGCGGGTCCTTTACGAGGAAGTAGTCCAATTTTCCTATAATCCGTGGCAGCCCCGTCCCTGTGGGACCGCCGACGGGCTAGTCCAACGTCGAAGACGAAAACTCCGCGCTATCGTCTTTGCCTTCGGTTTACCGGAATCCCCGGGATTCGGTAATAATACATGAACACCCCGGAAACCGTACCCACTCGAAGAAGGAATTGAAATTTTGATTACCTTCGCCATCTGTATTCCTGATGGTCGTTTAATGTAAATTGGATGTCTTGAGCCGAGAGCTGAGCACGCGGTTATCTACATCGATCCGTGATCTTTGTATTTGATTATACCAGCCGCCGAGTAGATCGCATTTCGTAGGCCGTAGAACGTGTCCCCCCGGTTAGATAATATGTTGGTTTAGCGTGGATATTCAGTCGGCGAATGTTCAGAACTCCGGAGCTTTGGAATTTCAGGACAACCTCTCGGAAGCTTAAGACCGCAGAGCTTCGGGAAGTTCAAGGCTGCTTTGGGTAGTTCAGGAATCCACAGATACGGAAGCTTAGAGGCGCAGCTTTGAAAATTCTGGGCCCTCAGCTTTTCAAGCTCCGAGGTTTAAGCTCGGACCCTCAGAAGCCCAGACGTTTCAATATCCCTGATCAGGACGTCTGATTTCTGGGATTAGGCCTTTGAACTTCAAGCGGAAGTTCGAGACCCTTACGAAGTTGGTAGCAAAAAGGAAATGAAAGTGCTCACGCCTGGGGTCTTTTCTGCCGCCATTTTCTGTATAGGCCACCTAAATATCTCCTTTATTTTCAATGGCACAAGAATAAATATTTATGGCATAATTTATATGGTATCGAAGGAGGAATATCATAGAAGAACAATTTTTATTTGTTCGGTTATTTTTTCATAGTTTCATACTTTTTTTTTTATTCCATCTTGTTAATGACTTAAGCATATCCAAATGTATTTTTTCAGCTGCTATAAGATGGAATAAAAAAAAAAAGTTTTCCCGATAAAAAAATAACGATTGCCTTCAAAAAACTATGAAAAAATAACCGGACAAAAGAAATTGTTCTTCTTATGATATTCCTCCTTTGACATCATTTAAATTATGCCATAAATATCTTTTATACCATTAAAAATAAAGGAGATATTTAGGTGGCCTTCTTCAGATGAGACACCCTGTATACTGACAAAAGTGTATACTGTACAAAATAAATATCTGAGAATACGCAGGACGAGTTAATAAGAACAGTTAAAGTAATCTGTTGGTTCTTTAAAAAACATTCTAAACGAATTGTACGTTCAAGAATAATTTTTTACACAAGAAAGAGATCAAAATCGAACAAAAATATTTTTGTCCACACAATGCCACGTTGTATGTACCGTGTTACGGAAAAAAAAACTCGGACCGCGTAAACGCGCGTTTGATGGCCGGATAAATTTGCCGTTTACGTTAATGAATATTTCATATATTTTTCTGCCACCCCTTCTGCCGATTTTTCGAATATTCATCGAGTCACGTAGCGCTATTTTATTCTTTCTCTTTAGCCAGCTCAACGGACCGAATAAATTTCGTATCGGCCCGGAGAGATTCGAGGTTCGATAATTAATAAAACATAATTCATCTGTGAAAACGCGATGTCGGAAATATATTCTAGATGGAAAGGGAGACACGGAGAGCTGCGGGAAGTCATTGATAAAATTTCCCGGGGAAATTGTTTCCGTGAAAACGGTGTTCGATGTTCACCCGCGAGTTTCAATATTTTGCGAAAACTCCTTTTTACGTGTTTAAAAGGATTGATGAATGAACGTGGTTTAAAGCAGGAGCGTCACCAACGACAAAGTTGTAAAAATTGTGGGCCGTCGGAGGGGCCCGACACTCATTCCAGAATGAAAAGAACAATAGAAAAGCGGAAACTGCTTTTTCTTAAAAGTAACTGGTACATGTTCCGTTATTAAAGTGACATTTTAGACATTATATAGACTATTATAATACGTGCTCTACTAAAGATACTTATAGAATCAATTCTAACACAAAACCATTTTTATTATTTCAATAATTATAAAATAATAATCGGTCATATTCTGACCGGTGGTGGTAGGTGTAGTGTTAAAAGAATTCATGAATGAAAATGTTTAAAAAATAGATGAATGAAAATGTTTAAAAAATAGATGAATGAAAATGTTTAAAAAATGTATGAATACCCCATAACCTTGAGCGCCATCAATGACAAAGTTGTTAAGTCGTTCGAGAATGAAAAGAACAAGGATGGAAAAGTGAAGACAGGAGGACATAGACATGACGAAGAGATAAAGCTATTAGTCATAAGCGGTTTTCCAATTTCTATAACAACCGCTGTCTGCATAGAACAGGGCGATCTGACAGGAAAGGATATGCGTTTCGATGTTGCATGCGGAATCCTGACCGACGTAGTAGTATCTTCTCGTCGCCGAGATAAACCGTATCAGTGTCGCCGTCTCGCTGGCCACGAATCCATTCTCCGCGGGTTCGCGGCGTCCCGTGAATTTCAATTTTCGTCGGGGAGCGCCCAGTAAACCAATCCGTTCCCCTTTGAATCAACAAGAACGGCGGCGTCGCGATCCGGCGCACCACTTGCGCGGAATCAATTTGCGAACCGCGAGAATGCGGACGCGACAGAGATAAAAAGAGTGTGAGAGAGACAGGAGGGTGAAGGGAGTCGGGATACGTGGAAAGGGAAAAAAAGCGAGAACCACAGAAAGGTCTAATTTTCCATATTCATGAACGGAACACGCTGGACCAAGAGAAGAGACCGCAGGGGTTGTGCAGCTGAAAGAGATCGAACCACCGGGCACGGCCGCCGGACACAGGAACAGAGGAGGCGGATTAGAGCGAAAATATTTTCCGAATCCGGCCGGAGCAACTCCGCGCGACCGTAAAATGGTCGAGCTGAATTTCTGATCGAGCCAACCTACGCGTATTCAAATCTACGGATTAACGTGGCCCCGGAGAAAGAAGCGACACGCTGAATCGTTCATACGAGGGGATCGAATTTCGAGGGTGAGCACCGGGAATGACTGAATACCAAAGATTTTCAAAGAATTCCTTTCCACCGAGCAGACGATTCAAAGAATCTGGGTTACGCAGCTGGGGGTGCGACACCTGCCAGGAAAATTTATTATACAGGTTTGACAAAAGTGTTTCACGACTACAAAAATTCGAAAAATTGACCTTGTCCCTTTTTTCAAGGTCAAACTTTTTTTTTTCATTGCTTCCCGTAGTACTTATCACGAGGAACAAACGTCTCATTGGAACTGTAGGTTTGGAGGCAACCGTTCTCTTATAAAAATATCTTTAAATTATGATTTGCGACGAGTCCAAATTTATCGTTGTACTATTTTTATCGGAAAGTTATTGTTGAAGTAGTTTTTTATCCAGTGCATAAACGGACTGGTCATGTCCGAGTGTCTGTTCTCCTTTGTAAAACGTGCCTAAGATAGCCCCGAACCGCCTACTCGTTTAGAGGAACGCCGTTAAGGAAGACGTAGAGCATCCTTCAATAACCAGTCTAAGATCCAGAAAGAAAGGAGGGCCAGTAAGAGGAGCGAGGAGCACTCCAACAGCCGATCAAGATCGTCCTCTACTCACCCAGTTCTGACGAAGTTCGCGAAGTACTGCACGATGCTCTCCGAGAGTGCCACTTCAGACTTGGTATAGTTCGTCGGGAAGTGGCCGAAACCTTCCACCAGCGGCGCACCGAAAACGAAGGGCAATTCCTCGCCGTGAACCGTGCCCATCTTCTGAAATCAACAAACACGCGAACCGGTTAACTTACCACGTCAACTTGTTGACGTAATGGCCAAAGTAAATTCTTCAACAGCGAGCAGTAAAAGTGGCTGGCACGTGTTGCCTTTCAAGAATTACAGGATACAATTTATTGTACGTAAAGTGCAATTCAATGGACATCAAGTGACTCCCACTAATATTGGGTCACTATCAACCCCGCTACCACTTTCTTTACTGCTACAGTGCTTGCTCTTCACCCCCAAAAATGTCACAGAGGAGCAAAAGAACATTTTTGTAACTTTTTGATCGTACGGCTCAGATTTTTTGTCGAGAAGTCAGATCAAATTTCGAAAAAATTGTAGTTGAGAAAATACTGAAAGTTGTTTCTCACAACTTTTTTATGTGTCCCTAATTATAATGTGTTATGTTATAATAATATTTGGAGATTGCAACTGGTCAGAATTGCAGAGAAAATAATTTTTCACAAATGTTTGGATCCAAGATGGATCCATATGGATCAATTGGATTACTCCCCCCAGTAGAGAATCAGCTATTGATACTCTTTCGACGACCAACAATTTTTCCCGAACTTGAAAGATTCCCGAAGTTGTTCGAGATTCCATCGCGTGGAAGTGAACGATAGGATCGCCATCAATGTGACTCCCGTCACTTTTCCCCCCGGTCACGTAATTACTGCGACGACGGAGGAATTCATGAGATAGTAATGCGTCGCTTAGCAGTCGCCTCCAGGGATTTACGAAACGGCATCCTCTAGGAGCGAATTTGGCCGCGGCCTCGATCACGATGGACACGTCAGGTGCGCGTAATTCAATTTCTTCGGGGTCCGAGACCTTTCGACCGGAATTAGCACGTTGGCTCGCTCGTTACAAGATGAAACGACGACACCGGTTTAATATCGGAACGTCACGATGTCTCAAATTTTCCTTGGCCGCTTTCGACGGCACAGAAAAACTCGGTTCGGAATTAAGGGGACTGTTAATTTACTATTAATTTTTTAATGTAATTTTAGTTGCTTTTTTCAAACTGGCAAATTTTCGCAAACTGGCGAAATTGCACATTCCAAAATTTTATCCTTTATCCAAAGGTTCCACACTTTGAAAAAAGAGTCGACTTTTTTAACTACACGAGACCGCCTCCTTAACGCGTTTCGGTGGCCCGTCTGGTTATTTATTGACCTCTTCCACTGGGAAACGGGAGTTCACAGAGTTTTCGAGTCAGTGCCTCGAAGCCGGTTGATATCCGAGTCCGTGTTAATGATGTTTGGAGACGTAAACGTGTCCCGGAGTTTATCGAGCAAAGTTTTTAATGCGAACTTCTACTCTTTTGGAGAGGAAGATGGGAGGGAGTTGGATTTCTACTTACTTTCCAGTGAACTTGTTTAAGACTGCCACGGAAAGGCAAGTTATTTTGTATGTGTGTCGTTGAAGATTTAGAGGCACTAGAGGTGGACCTTAGAACTATTATGAATATTCGCTGCAATAATGGAAATCCGGAGGAAATTAAATGGAGGGAAAGTTCAATCAATATTGCAGTTAAGAAAGTTTGCCAATTTCAAAAATTGTAAAGTCTGCGAAGGGTTATTGGAAAGTCATTTACAACTTGTTGAAAGATGTGGATAATTATGGTACAGAAAATGAGCAACGGTTTCTGCTCGGGGAGGGCGTGCTGTTTTGCACGTTGCATCAAATTCTTGCCTGGCATCAGGAGGAACTGTTCGCGAAGTTATAGTTGAAATTAATTTTAGAAACTCTAGACATGTGTAAGAACATTGTACGACCGAAACTGAAACGGAAACCTGCGTTGACAGTGGCGCATACCGCGTGTCTTAACAACTGTGCAAAACAACATGTACAGGGTGTGAGAAAGTATTTCTTAACAATGGACAGTTTTTTACAATTACAATTTCAATAACCACGCGCGAAATTTAGATCGACACCTCTTAATGGAAGACCTCTTAGGCGGGAAGTTCCGTCGTAAAAGTATAATTCACTTCGATTTGTTAACCTGAACTCTTTGCTTCTAATGGGTTCCGAATCGAATCAAAATCTCACGGCTGGCATTGCTCTCAGTTCTCAGTCCCGAGGGCGACACTTCCCTCGAATCGCAAAGAAGCGTAAAAATTGCCCCTCGAGCCGGTCCTTCGTTGATATCCCCGGGGCCCTGAACCCTTTTTGCAACTCAGATGTCACTTGATTAATTTAAAGTACGTCTCGGAGCGGCGTGACTCCATTCCCGCCGCGTTCATTCCCTTGTTCCACTGGATCTTTCTCGCGCGCTGGATCGCAAAAAGTTCGATGAGAAATGTCAAACTTTACGAAATTTTGGTCAGAAATCCTTGAATGTCTAAACTATGTTATGCCGTGCATAAGTCTTGCTGGAAATGGAGAAAGATGCTAGTTTTCTTCGTTTAAATGTGGACAGGAGTTAGCCTAAATCTTGCTCGTTGAGTTCATGTGTGATTTTAAACAATTAATGACATACCTGAGTCTGTGCTCTTTTCAGTTTCTCTCAATCCAGTATTGGCTCTTTCGACGTATTTCACGATACAAACATTTTTTAATTAATTCCCCTTATTTTACGGAAACCGCCCACTGCACGCTGATCCCATCATTCCTCCCTTTTTTCATAAACTTTATGAAGTCCAATATTTACCATTCTCGGATTTGTAACATCGCCTCAATTCGCGGGAATTGTAATTCTTTGTTTTCAGCCAGTCAGTATCACTTATACTCGCTTTTTGCGCGGAATAAATGCACCCTACCGAATATAAATCTATTTTCAGAATTGTACCGGACTGTACTTGGTAAATATCGACTGCCCGGGGATATTTCGCTCCGCCATAGCTCGGCATCGTATCGCCGGTATATTTGTTCCAGCAGTCTCTAGAAAATAAACGGGAACATTAAAAGAAGTCTTTTCGTAAACGAACGTGCCCAGGCGGCGTATTCATAATGCCGCTCTGAATTTCTATCAACTAGCCAGATCAATTAATTTCCACCGTAACGCGAACGGTTTTCAATTGAAATCCACGTTATTGGTTCACCCCTTTTCTTTTCAAGCATTTTTTTCACAGTTCCCAATGTTCTCCGTTGGAAAATCTACCCCCGCGTCTCGCGGTAATTAAAAGGCGATTCTTCTTTTGAATGCCATGCTTTTTTTTTTACCAATTTTTAGGAATTTCCTTCAAAGGAGCTATTAAACTTTTCGCATCGGAAATTTGAACACACGTTTATATTCGATTGTTTCTTCTGAAATAAAAATAATCGAAATTGCTAATTGTTCCACATCTCCACTGAAGATCAGTGCCAAGCCGAATAGGATTCATCGGAAGAGAGAAGGACTAGAATTATTTGTCAAATAATTAATTTCGGCAACGTCCGAGCCTGGCCTGTCAGCATTAAAAGCGATCGCGAGACCTTAAAACAGCGAGGAGCGCGGCGGATTAAGTTCCATTTCCGCGAGAAAATTGCTTTCCCGTCGGTAGCTGGGTTTCAATCCTACTCTCCTGCCCTTTAGAAAATAGTTCCTCTGTTGTAAGTGGAGTTTACAGGGGCGAGGGATCCGGGACCGAGGAGTAAGAGAGATAGGTCACAGTTTCTGGTTCGCACGAATCGGTTGGCATTTCGGTTATGGATGCTCTCGAGAACACCATCCCGAAGTTCCCGTTCCCAGGAACGTGTTCTCGTCCCATCCCCCTTTGAAGTAGTTCCTTCCAGCGCGCGGCGGCGGCGGCGGCGGCGCGGCGGCGGCGGCGCGGCGGATTCTTTGCCAGAAGAACCGAGCAGAAGTTCCGCGTCCAGATACGGTTTTCTGATTGCGATAGAGTAAATAAGTAGCAGGAAAGAAATTACTTCATGCTATTAGGCAGCCCGCGGAGAAAAAGTTGCCGCGTTTTTGTTCCCCAACGGAACTTACAGTTCCGCGGAAGTTTCGCGCGCACCGTGGAAAACTTTCCTGCCACGGAACAGTTTACGATCCGCCGGCTTTTTTGCGAGATTACAGGTATAAACAAACCGGGGTCTGGCTATGCTACACCAGCGCACACGCTGATCGCGAGACATTGCGAACTGGCACGGTCCTCTAAACTCGTCTTTGGATTACCTGCCTGAAACTTCGTTATTTAGAGATTTTTTCGCAGAGACTTGCGTTTGCTAATAGTTGTCGCAACTGATACAGTCTTCACCCGAGGAAACCAGAAATTTTAAACTTTTGTAAACGTAATCCTGTAGCTTTTAACGATAAAATGCCGAAAATCTATGTTTTAAACTCAGGAACCCACTGGTTCAAAAGTTATGTGTGTTTAAAGTTTAGCGAGTTTTGCCGTTTTTGACCTAGCAGCTAGGTAACAGCACAAGCAAGCGGTGACGTCGATAACGTAGATATTTTGTTTGTCTGATTACTAGACTGTGGATC
This sequence comes from Lasioglossum malachurum, assembly GCA_028455605.1. NCBI lineage: Eukaryota > Metazoa > Arthropoda > Insecta > Hymenoptera > Halictidae > Lasioglossum > Lasioglossum malachurum. Next base: position 3,662,858 of record CM052312.1, read on the forward strand.
TTTATGCAAAATAAAAATTGTCTGCATCGATTGCGAGGAATAGAAAATAAATTGAACGTTATTTCTTTCCTTAATGATCTTAAAAGACGTCTTCAATTTAAAAAATTTTTTAACAATTTTTAATTTCATCTACTCAATTTTGCTATAAATGCATAAAGATCCGGAGTCTACTAATTATACAGTATCAAGTTTCACTTCGAGCTTACAAATTCGGCCAACTTTATCTTATTAGCTCCCTTAATTATACACCACGTACGAAACTGGTCGAGTATCTATTCTATTGCAAGCTCGCATATGCTCGTCCACCTGCACAACTAATTGAACAGGTACCATATACTGCCGGCAGAGCTGCCTGGTTTATTTATAGCTTGAAGCTTGGCAATCCGAAGTTAGTGTAGGGGCATTTCTCGGTCATATCCGCGTGTAATTGAACTTGAAGGTGATTCGTCGAACCGGAATGGAGGGACAAACAGAAACACGGTCGAAGTTCGGCCAAGAAAGGGACAGGGAAACACGCCGGTGGTAGAAATGCTCTTAGTCGAATCCAAAACACGATTCACCAAGGAGAAACCGTTGTCGAGAATTTGTCACTGTCCTGGTCGCCACGGGGCTTTATCAAAGTTGTTTCGGCAACTGGTTTCCGTCATTGTCGGGCAGCACGGTTAACGGAGAATGCGCGGCTGTTCTTGATCCCATTAATTTCATTTGGAAACATATCGGCGCACGTTTGCGGCTCGAAACAATTCGAGGAGCCGGTGATCGATCGGATTTTCTTCCATGGTCTATTAGTATCGAGTGCCACGGACGATCATTTGTTTCGGCGCGTCACAGTCATATTCTTGTGTCGAAGGAATCGAGAGCACCTCAACATTATCTGCTAGGTTGTTGCTGTACAGAACAGTAACTTTGGGTAAACTTTACCTTACCGGACTCAAAATTAGTATCTTTCTACTACGAATTATGATTTATTCGGTATGTAATCCAGTAGATTTGTACCCGGCGCGGATGTAGATCGAAGTTTCGATCCTCTAGAATCAATAGTTGAGGAGTTATGGTAGATTAAAGTTGAGCATTTTTGACAGGTAAGGGCGCCGCCATAGAAACTGGAAATATGCTCAACTTTAAGCGACCATAGCTCCTCAACTATTGATCCTAGAGGTTCGCAACTTCGATCTGCATCCGCGCCGGGTACAAATCTACAGGATTACATAGCAAATACATCATAATTCGTAGGAGAAAGGCACAAATTTTGAGTCCGGTAAAGTAAGGAGCAGCCGTAACCTTAGGGGTACAATTAAAATAAATTTTGATATAAAGCGACGCTTTTTACTTGCTCTTCCGAAATACGGCGGAAGCCGGTCGGAATAAAACTGTTCGCTTTTAAATTAAAATTCAAAGATATAATTAATATTTCCCATTCTCGAGGTAATTTATCAGCTCACTCAATAAGCTTATTTAATTTTTATAAATGTGGGCTGTCTGTCCCTACCTTACCCTAAAGGGATGAGAGTTGCGTTGAATTCGGGAAGACGAGCAAACCGAGGATCTCTCGGATAATTAATCAGAAATCAGAAACTGTGGAAGACGGTTGTCAGCCAGTTTGAACGAAGAGGGCCGATCGCATATTAATGGTTGAGTTAGAACAAGATTGACGGAATATTAACTGGCCGTTGACAGTTAATCTCCAGCGAATAGCGTAGCGGTCTAGATTTCGCGGGATGGGCTGACCCATCCCTTCGTCGATCGACCAAGGTGGCCTTAGCCGAACCTCCTGAGGAAGCGTAATAGGAACCCTAAACCCAGTCGCTGGGTAAACACATTCTGTTCGTGTAAACGTTATGTATGTGGACTGCAATAATCGGTCGTCGGAGCACTACGCCCGGTGATTCTGCTGCGTGCTTGCACCGGCGTATTGCTCCGAAGGCATTTAACAACGGGATCCGTTCCCCAGCCCCTGTTTCGCAGGCGAATAAATCAACCCCGTCATACTTCCTCGAGTCACGTGCTCCCTGATTCCTTGGGAAAGGCGGACGTGTGAGGATTTCAGTCAACTATAGTGATCACCTGTAAATTATATCTCTGAGCCTGATTGTGCCCGAGCAAATAAAAGATGTTTGCATTGATCGCAAGACACAGGAGTCAAATAAAAATTTCATTCTTCTTTTGATTATCTTGTTAAGGTGAAACTAATACACTGATGGCCTTAAATCTTTTTAATATCTCCACTGTTTTAAATTTTACGTGCCCATTTTTGTCATAAATGCATAAAATCCGCAGTCTATTGGCAAATGTGTATTTTACACGGCCTACACAAAATTGAAACGGGGATAGCTCAGAGAAGAAGAAATAAACGAATCTATACTAAGGAACCAGATCGGACGCGCGATACATTCGGAATCACGGATTACTTCGATGAAGTCCTGCTGCATTTATAAAAGCAGCCTGATTATGCCTGAGATTTGCGGATAGCACCGATACCTCGGCTTTTTTTACTAAAAAGCTGGATCACGTTCCTGAGTGGATCGAAGAGCGAATGGCTCGACGAGAACGCTGCGAGATTACCCGAATGAAAAGTGGATAGCCGAGACTGTGGCGGTAATGAGATGAAAAGTCAAACATTCTTTAGAATACTCGGGCGACGATCCACTTATTAAGCAGCCGAACAATAACTTATATCTTCTCTCTGTACTCTCTTAGATCTGGTTCTTGCCGCTTGTGCCACCTTTTATATTCAAAAATCAAAATTACATATCTTTGATTTTCGTTTGATCATCGTATTCGTTTCGCTTTTCTAATTCGAACAACTCCAAACACGACGTAATTGCAATCACAATTACCTGTGTAGCAAGCGAGTAACAGTTACGGTAGAGATATACGAATTCTGCATTGCGCTTGTGCACGAATAATTATGATCGTAACTATATCGTGTTTGGAGTCATTTTAATTGTAAAAACGAGACGATTAGGACGGTAAAGATTACAATCGAAATTTGCAATCTAGGGTAGGGTAATATGTAAGAATTGTTTTATGTAATTGCTCGAGAACGAACGGGCTAGCATGAAAATGCTGGAAGCGCCCGTACGCGAATACTGCTCTGTCATTTTGCGTGATTCGCAGACGATAGGCGGTGTCGCATAATTGTTTGATGAAAGTTACGCCGTAAGCAAGCAAGTTCGCATTAGGAAGACCTTCAGTTAATGCCGCGATACGAAGGGAAAGGAGCTTTACAGTGTTTCGCAGCAGTCTTCGTAACTGCGGCAAGTTCAGGAACTGCAACGCTGCAAGGACAACCGATACTCGTTGTTCGCCGCTGTTCGTCTAATGTTTTAGCGATCTGTACAAGCTTTCGTTGCGACGTTAACGCCTTGATAATTATTGGAACAAAGTTCGCGAAGAGGCAACCCTCGCGGCTAGATTCTCGTACGAGCGATGAAACCGACGCAGTTACGCAACCGATGCGCGCGCCGAGTTACAAGAAGATTTATGAAATAGTAAAACATTAAAAAGGAACGTTGTTTTTTCACTAGAAAGAATGTGGCAGCTGTCCTATAACAGTTACGGAGAGAATACCTTCATTTTCAGTTGCAATGTGAAAGTATTCTCCTCACCGAAGATTCAGCGAACCTCCGATTTTGATCGGTAGGATACGATCACGGACATAAAGGTTCGAGATTATGAGCCATTCGGTTCGAGAGGCGCAAAATGTTACCGCTGGTCGGAGGTTGGGACAATCGTACGGCTTTCTGATGTATTTGCTATTATTTCATCGTGTCTTTTACTCCACTTCCACGACCCTTAACCGCGCCGAGGGTCAGTAAACAAGAGGGTTTTATCGGCGAACGGAATCCGCGAAACCGTCCTCTCCGGGTTATTTCCACGTCGACGTGCGCCGACTACGCGGCCCCGCAGTTTTATTACGCGGTCAAAGCGATTTTAAATCACCCCCGGGACGTCCCCGTGTCCCTGAAAGGTTTCGCCGTCTTCGGCCCCGGTAATATAAGAGCCTTACCTCCGGCTCGGAATTAGGGTCACGATGCTCACGAGAGACTTGCGAGCCATTAATAATACCGTTACCGTGGATTTTTCCCGCGACTATTTGCCCCACGGAACAAAGGAACAATCTGTTCTCGCTGTGTGCACACCTCTTTGTTTTTCTTTATGTACAAGCTGCACCAATTAACGGACACTAGAAACGCAAACGCGTCCTCAGGATTTGAGAGGATTTTCTGATACAGTGCGTAATTTTTTAACCCGCTGACGTTCACCATTTCCCAGGGGAATTGTTCCAGACAATTTTTTTCTGTAGAACATTTTTTTCAAGGTTATTTCGAGGTCGTTTCGTGTTTCTCAAAATGGAATGCTATAGCTTTATTTTGATAGTATGAAAGTATTAAAGAAATGAATTTATTGGGTGTACATTTAACGTCGTTTTATTAAAATCGTAAATGAAAAAATTTGTTCTCGGTCGTTTTAACGCAAAGCCCAGTATTAATAATGCACAGAATTTACGTAATCCCCAACAGGAACCGCTAACTAAAAGCACAAGACAACAGATCCGGTCCGACGATCGCAAAAAAGAAATGATCGGTGCTGAAATTATACTCGCCGGCGCAATCTGGCGCTGGTCCAAGTACAAAGTCTACGAAAAATTAATAATGAAAGTTAATTCAGCCGGGGAAAAGGAGACGTTCGAAGCAACATCAAAGCGGGGCGGAGAAGCAAATTGAAAATTAATTCAACGACTTATCATCTTCGGGGCTCATTGATTCATCATTTGCCGTCTACTTTCGTAGTCAGCAGGCCGTGTAATCTTTCGTTATTTAATTCCGCCCATTAAAGCGCCATTAATTTCCGCGAAAGAAGACGCCGTCGAATATGTCACCGCCTCTTTCCCCGCGCTATCGTTCACTCGGCGCACAGTGGTCGATAAGTACGAAAACTCTGACAAAATGTTTCTTCCATTTGTGACTTTGTACGACCTTGAAGATCGCTGTGTCCTATACGAATAAATTCGTTTTGGCACACGCTTTCATATGATGTGAAACATAGCATTGCATTTAAAAAATTGGAGGTCACCTTTATCCTAAAAGAAAGTTACAGACATAATTAGAATGCTTGGAAAAATATTAGTAAATAATGTTAAATGTTCGAGACATACCGATTTTTGTCCCAGAACAAAATAGACCACGGCGTGGATCTAATGTTTCACAGACATTCGGGTGCGGCGGTATCGATTTCCGTCGCTTTGATTCGTCGAAAAGTCCCCGACTGGTGCAACTTCTACAAAGGTTCTCGCGTTACCTTGAATCCTCAGGTGAACAGAAACTCCGTCCGCACCTTCTGCTTCAGCGAGTCGTGTTATCCTTGAGGAAACCAGACTTTAACGCGTCAAAGACGACGTCTGAAACCTAGTTTCCTTCTGTGTGTCCACCGATATATGGCTCTTCAGATATTCTTTTATGCAACATAAATGTTGTCTGTGTCGATTGCAAGAAACGGGAACCCAGTCGAATGTTCTTTAATGATTTTCATTATAATAAATTAGTTCAAGGACTGACAGTAGTTCGAGTCAACGATAACTGCTGTACCTAAAAAAGTGTATTACTCTTTCGTATTCAGAAATAAGTGCTTGGTTTTTCTATTAAATTTAAACAACTCTCGCGATAGTTGAGTAATTTCAAACTATATTTCTTGTAATAGCATATTACATATAAAAAAAAATGGTGCCCTGTTTGCCGGAGCAGTTTTGTTACACGCTCACAGTAGTTCGAGTCGACGATAAATCAGACCGTGCTGGCTCGTACGTGTCCGGGGCTGGTGAAAATGTCGAAAATAACGGGCAATAGAAACGATGCCCCCGTGTCGAGTTTCACAAGGCTTCGAGGTAATGCCCGTGAAGAAGCCGGGGACAGATTCGGCCGGCGTTTCCGGATTTTCGCGAAATTGGGAGCGTTTCGCGTGGCCGCTGAAAAAAAGCTCGACAGGGACGAGCCAGGCCCGCCACTCCGCGTCCGGGCTTTTCCATTTAAATTTAAATTGGCGCCGTTGGGAGCGCGGGTCAGCGCACCCGTACAATGCGGAGGAAAATGTCGTTGCTGGGAGGAGGAAGAAAATGCCGGAAAAATTGGCACTCTCTCTCTCTGTAAGATCACTGCTGCGCGAATATCTTTCACGGTCAATCGGGACGGTGCGCAATGTTTCACAGCGGCTCACGACTGTATAATTTAAAACAGTGAAAACATTAAACGAATTTGAAAATACAGTTATATCATTTTCATCCTTCTAAACATATTAAGAAACAAAACAAACTTCTACTTAACTCGAGTTTTCTGCCATTTAGGACGATATTCTTTGTACGACGAAATTTTAGTTTGATCTTCATCTTCGGAGTTCGAGGTCATTTGAAGGTCATGTATCACAGTGAGCGCATATTTGAATGTATTTAATTGTGAGCCACGCGATGCAACACGAGAATGTAGAGTTATTTAAAAATATTGGGTTGGGCTCCTGGAACTTCCATTGAAAAAGCCTGAAAATTGATTAAAATTGTTACGATATATTGTATAATATTTTTCGAGAGCTTTAGTTAGGAAATTAACGAATGGTCGGATTTAATGTCGAAACACACCGACAGTTTCGATTCAAGGATGCTCGGTACGCAAAACGTTCTTACAACTTAGAACGTAGCCACGTTTAGGAAGCAATTCCCGGTGCGAGCGGCATGACTTCTTGCGTCGGAATGCATTAGGAAGTAATTGCACCGTTAAACGGTCTAATTCTAAAGGTTGTTTTAGATCTGGCCCGGGCTTTCCGCGGGGCCAGAAACGCGTAAGTCTTTCCTGCTGACGCGGAGCACCCTCGCGCGAAAGCGTTTAATTAAACGCGCCGGGGTAACGCCGACGGAATTGCCCTCAGAATTCTCGATTATTATTCGGCAGACGCTTAAATGCAAACAGTTGATTCTAATTTTCAAATGCGCACCCGGCCCAACGAGTTTCGCCTAAAAGGGACCTGGCTAACCCTGCATTCCCTTAAAATGTTCGTTCACGGTATAGTAAATACCAAAATAGTTTGACTGAGTGTTACTGACACTTCGCGGAACCGTATGCCACCCGTCTGACTTCTGAATGGCGCAATCTCCTGAACGTCCGACTTATCTGTGACCTAAACTACTGGATGTTACAGCGTGTACGCTGTTGCGAACTGTTTCCTCCGAAATTGGGACGACCATCGAACCTAAATTGTTGCAATTAATCTCCTGCGCCGATTTTCCGAAAGAAATATCATTTTTAATAATATGAATCGGTTAAAAATAACCTATAGATATTTTTGAAATCTACAAATAATTTTCATATCTTATTGTGTACACACCGTTAAGATGACGATGTGTACGCCATATACGATTATTAAATCTCCCCTTGCGAATCAGCCGAGTCAGAAACCGAAAGACCGAAGTTAATCAGAGAAACGAAGAATAATGGTTTGATCTGTCGACCTCTGACGAGTGGAGCCACTAGAGATCGTTAATTTATCGAGTCGTCGAGTGGACAAGGCCGGCCACGTGTTCCGGTGTGCACGCCGGAAGAACCAAAGGTCCTCGTAAGTGGCCATTACGAGCTGTACTCTCGTTCTCGAGAGCGTATGATCGAGTCGACGGATTCGATTCCGTTGGCCAGTCGCCATGAAACACGGAACGAACTCGCGACATCCGATTTACTTAGTATTGCCTTACCTTTTGGCTACGGTCTGTCTCGTGGAATTTGATGTCGCATCTCGCTGGATAAATACATTCGGCAAATTTAGCCTTCTCGAATTCTGTAGATCTTGTTTCGCGTTTATTTACGAACACGAGAATATTGTAAACAAGATCTACAAAACGCAATATTCTATTAAACGAATCGCGTCACGTCGCGGTGCATATCTCGTAGAGTCAACTTGATAGTGAGATCGGACTAAAGCGCCACTTCGTATCAAAGTCAACCTTATAGATCCTGCGAGTTCGGTTTAAAATCTATTACGCATTTGTAAAGTTGCTCTGAGACCTCGCATTGCCAGTGCGTAATAATACTTTCTTTCAATTCCATCTTACTCAGTCGCGACAATTACACAATTGCAACATATTCTCTTATAATCAGAATATATTTGGGTTTATTGGTAAATTCGTGCAAATCACTTAACTCATTTATTATTGCTCCAAAATCCTAATCAAGTAATTGGACGTCCCCACACGTTACAATCTTACCGCTCGGATTGTATCAGTTAAATTATACTAGTTACGAGAGCCACTACCAATCCTAGCGACTCCCTGATTACGCATTAGGTTCGTTCACGCTATTCCAATTGTGCAAACAGAGATTTATCCAACCTAGTGGCTCCCCAATTTCGCATTGGGTTCCTCCACGAAAACTATACCATCCTAGCGGTTCCCTGATTACGCATCAGGTCCGTCCGCATCCTAACAGCTCCCTGATTTCGCATCAGGTTCGTCTGTGCTCTCATCCAACCTCCCAGCGGCTCCCCAATTTCGCATTGGGTTCGTCTGCGTGTCGCTCCTAGTGACTACCCAATTTCGCATTGCGTTCGTTCACGAAGTTTCACCTCCCTGGCAGCTCCCTGATTTCGCATCAGGTTCGTCTGTGCTCTCATCCAACCTCCCAGCGGCTCCCCAATCTCGCATTGGGTTCGTTGGCGTACATTAACTAACAAATTGAGACCATATTCCCAGGGTAACAACCCTTCGCCGGCCACTCGTGCTGCTCGCGGCCCTGGCTCGTAACACAGTAAAGATATTAAAACAATTTTAGAACGTCCATACGTTATCTCCAATTTATCAAAATCGTTAAAGATAGAAAAATTTTTTTATATGGTTTCAGTGTCCTGTAATTGACGAAGAAAATTGTTATTTCGTATAAGTATTCGCAGTCTACTAATAACATAGAGTAATAACATGTCCAAAATAAATAAAAATTCTACTGAATTCTGTCGAATCTGATATTTCAGCAGTTTCTGAAAATTTTTATGAACCATAAACGCATAAAGATCCGCAGTGTAGTGATTAATTAAGGTTTCCAGAAGAGCGGAGATCATTTTTGATACCCACAGCTACCTCCAATTTCGAATTGTGACTTCGGGAATGTATTATTCATCGAAGCAAAAAGAGAAATATCTTTTATCCTGTACGGCAGGATCTGAAACCGCTGTCTGGTTTCCAGTCGAACTGCTTATCGCTTCCGGTCGAACGAGAAGACAAAACGTCCAGGCATCCCTCGGGACGTAACCCGTCTATTATCTCAGATGAACGGGAAGGAAGGGTCGCGGGTTGGAAAGAAGTAACCGGGGAAAATGGTGTTCGTTCGCGCGCGAGTACGTCGGCCGTATTATTTGCAGATGCGCGTAACCTGTTGCTGTAAAGCGCATGCATAATCGGCCTACGGGTGCATATATTTCACAGAAACAAATTACTTCGGTGCGGCCGAGCCGTTCTCCTTCTCCCGTTACCTCATTCTCGCTCTCGTACCCCGCTCGCTACAAAGGTTAAGCGGCTTTGGTCCGTGTGCCTTAAAACTGGGTGCCCGACAACCGTAAACTTCCTGATGAATACTTTATCGGCCGTGCATACGCCGCCGGCGGCTTTATACGCGATAACGTGCCGCGCGCCATCATGCCAGATCTACTGACCGGATGCACCCGGTTCCTTGATTTTCGCGGATCGAGCCGCGCGCCGTCACCAACCAGCCGTGTCCCTCTACGCTCCATGATTCCCTTTCGGACGGATTGATCGCGTGATTTCAGTAACGAACGACATCCCGGACTTTGATGCCGACGGAAAACAACTTTGCCCGCCGCGCCGGCTACGCTTCCTGGCAATTAGCGTGGCTGATGAACCCGGAACTTCGCTCCCGCCTCGCCGGAGATGCGGAATTCACCACTGCGTCTGTGTGAGCGAGTCCTTAGAAATTTAAGGCGGTTAGACAACTTCTCTCGGTACGTTCTTGGTGGGCTTTTCATTCGATTGGACGCAGCTTTAGTAACCCCTGGAATCAATGCTTCCAGACATTTATTTCGCAGAGTGACCTTGAATGACCTTCACAATTGTGTTCCTCTTGAAAGACAATATCAGAATGTAAATGGAAAACCGTTCCATCTAAAAAAAAAAGCAGAGCTGACCTTCATATGACCTTAACGCCATTTTCTTGAAAAACGCAGTTATAAAAATATTCTTTTTACACAGTTCGGTAGATACAATAATACCATGCAACTTTCGTCTGAACTTCGTTTTTCATATCATTTGTTATTCCTGAGATATTTTACGAGAAGTTCGAAATTTTTCGTAGCACGAGAAAAATAGGGTCTTACCATAATTTTTCGAATTTACGGGTTCGATAACTTCCCTTGTCGGTCTCGCATGATATTGCCGAGCTTAAAAATCTGAATAAACGCGCAGTCTGCATTGTCAGGGTGAATTACGCGCGGGCATTAGAATTTAATTTGGCCGTGAGGCCGTTTGAAATTTAATTAACTCTAAACAATGTGTCCCGGCACCGAATTAACGGTAAAAAACCGTCCCGAAGACACGGCACCGAAGAAATTTCCGTTTGCAGAGGGCCCAGGTGCAACCAACCTCGAATTACTTTAATTAAGCAACCAAACCGAAGACGGAGTCACGGAATTCTCCATGACAAACCGTAAGAGCGAGGTAGAGGAGCTCCCTCTTTTATCTGGGAGATTCGAAGGCGCACTCGTTCTACATCAGTCATTAAAGCCGGGGATCCTTTTCAATTAGCTCGGCAAAGAAACGGTTCGTAGCTCTTGAAAGGAGCAAGAGGAAGACCTCGGAAGGAGTCAAAGGATGGAGGCAGACAGTAGTAAAATCCTCCGGTACAATCGCGTCTTGGATAGCTTTAATTAAATAATATCCCATCCTGTCTCCCAGTTCGTCTTCACGACGAGTCGCGATAATGAACTTTCACGGAGGAATATCCTGTCATCCTGACGTCATCAATCATACAGGATGTAACGGGAGAAGTGGGACGGGAAGAACACGGCGAAACTTTCCCTCGGATTTTCACCGGAATTCCTGAAATTTCATTCGTCCGATTTGATGCGGTCTATCAACGTAGAATATTTACAATAAATGTTAGTGAATGTTTTGTTTGACTAAATAGTGATTATACCATTATTATAAAGTTATCAGATAAATTCTATTATGTGAAAAACAAAATCAACTTCGATCCAATCTTAAACAAGTTATTTTTTTCTGTTCCATTTTCAGTATCACATAGGAATCGATACTCTTCGATACGTACCTTTTAAAATATAACGCAATCATACCGGGAATACTAATTCAGATCCCGCCGACTACTGCTATTAAATTAAGCGTTTTCCAAGTTTTTTTTTTTTTGTCGCGTTCATTTCACGCTTTTTCAAAGAGACAGTTTTGCAGGAGAACGCAAACATCGCGACCGGCAGGGAATAATTAAATCGCAACGCGGGTTATCCATTTTCACTGTTCAGCGAGTCCATTCGTCGGTAATTGTGGAAATTAGAGAGCGACAAGAATTATACCATATATTTTAATTTCGTTCGGCCGTCGCGCCGGGGCTGAATCGAAATGTATGGGAGTGGTGGGAAACAGAGTTTTTGGGCTGAATATTATTTGCTTCGTTATTTCGCACTTACGATGTGACTTTCTTGCGCAAATAAATTTCTTTTCTACCCTTAATAGTTTGCTCACAACTGTGAAAATTACATGAAATGCACGAGATAAATTCGAGTATTTTCCTCTTTTGCTTTTTTTTTAATATCTAAATTTATAAACGAGAAAAAAAATGATACAGTTAAGGGTGTCTACCCTCCAATCCTTAAATGAGGGGTTAGCGAATTGAAAGTTTGGGAGATTATCTTCCAACTTAAAAGCATTGTTCTGCACAAGATTACCAGTAAAAATTATCGTGGGTGATGCTTATACTGAAACAGTTTTGCCGAACGCATCCTCCACAAAAATCTATAACTTCCTTTCTCGCAGTAACCCTTCCCCCTTCCCCCTTCTTCCTCGGTGCTCGACTGAAAAGGATAACGATTTGCAGCGCGGCTCAGAGAGCCCGAGCAAATATTTCTTTTATGCAAAACCGATTTAGCATCACCGCGAATTTCAGCCGGACGAAATGATATATGGCCGGTGTGTACACTCGCAAGAAGAGAACGCAAACAAATATCAGCCGAACCGTAATGTTGCCGCAGCTCTGTATTTATTCCGGAACTCTCGTACGTGTATCTCATATTTCCGTTTGGCAGTGCTTCGGGCCAGTTAGCCTGCCTCTGTCGTTTCAATTCGAGTTGCGTGGACCTTACCCGGAATTTCCGAGCGGGATACCGACTGATTCGATGCAATCCACGATCGGCTTTCATCGTCTTTCCAAGTTCGGAACCGTTCCTCTATAGCGAACCTATTCCGAACCTCCTCCTCGAACAAGAAAAATCAATTGTTAGTAGGCTCCAACACGATCAAACAATTATATTTAAAAATTATACAAGTAGAAGGCAAGGACCACACACATAACTGTTATAACCAAAAAGAAAAAAAGTCATAGTATAGCAAGTATTTCATTCACTAAAGTCGTGTTGGTTACAAATAAGGATTATAAGTAATTGAAAATTTTTTCTCTTATTGATAAATGTTATCGTTGTGAGAGAAAATCTTTTCGATCACGTATAACAGTTGTCGATGAGAAGAATTTATTTTGATCGCTCATAACAGTTATGGATGGGAGAAGTTTATTTCGGTCACTCACAACAGTTGTAGAATAACTGTTGAAAATTGTAGAATAACTGTTATTTTTGGTCCCTGGTAGTAGGTGTTTTTAGGATTTTTTCGTGAGTGGATGCGTCAAGGTCATATGAAGGTCACTTTCGTTTTCTTAAGTGGAACAACGTATTTTTGGATACATCAATGGATGCAGCTCGACATTAACTGTAAAAATGTAATAACCTATTTATGTAGAAAAGTTAGAAATTTGTATTTATTGCAAAAAAGCAATTTTTTGTTTATGATACGTTACGTTACAACTCCCCTTCATTGTAACTGACTCGGACAATTTGTATTTCGCATAAAGATCCGCAGTCTGGAAAGAATTTTTACACTCGATGAGATCAGTTTGTAAAGCTTCTAAGGCGACCCGCATGAGGCGCAATCAGATCGTTCTTAGAGGCGGCAGGAAATCGGGAACGTCGTGGAAACTGTTTCAGAAGGATCGAGGCCTGTGTTATGCAATTAGCGCTAATTGCAAGAGAATCGGGATGGGAGGGAAGCTGGCGCGCAAGGTATCCTTACGGGCAATGAAACAAAGCGAAAGGGACTAAATTAAGCAAACGTAAGCCACTCAAAGGGATTTCCGCCTCGGTCGACATTTCTTGCGGGCCGAGCTAAGCTTTCTTTGACAATTAAATTTAATAACACGCTTTGCTGAGTTACGAAGCGCATGAAGCGTCGTGATATCCTCGTTGCGTGTTATTACTCGTTGGTTCTGTTTTTGGTCGGTACCGTTTCGGCTGTGTTGCCGCGCTATTATACCGGAACCTCGAAACTCCATCTGCTGAACTGCGATCCCATTCAAAGCAACGCGGAATGGCTTCATTAGACGTGTAATTTGTAATAATTGCTCGCGATATTGTTCTCCTTCTGTTCCTCCGCTTCACAATATTGTGACAACATTTCGCAAGTCCCGCAGTGCATTGACAATTCACAAAAATTCAAAAGTCAACATTCAAATCGGTATTTGATACCTGCATCGTTTTTAGATATTAGGTGTACAGGTTAATTCGCAGGTCTATAAAAAAAAAATGTTGTGCTTGAAAAGGGTGATACCTCAGATTATTTAAAGTAACTTTTTCCTTTGCGAAAATGTTCTCAGCGGCTTTGTTAAGGAGTTATTAATGAAAAACACGGACTGATCGGGGCGTGGCCACGACGGAGCCGGAGTCCGCCCACTGCACTGTAGCCGCGCTCCGATTGGTTCGTGTTTTTCGTTAATAACTCTGTAACGGAGCCGTGGAGATCATTTTCGCAAAGGAATAAGTTACTTCAAATCACCTCACGAATCTCCTTCAAAGAAGTACAACATGTTTAGGATACTTTCAAATTTTCAAATTTGTCATTTATTGCAATTAAAATTTAGCCTAAATTTACGGTTTTTCCAGTCCGAAGAAGTCTGTCACTCCACTATGGCGCATAGAATACCTTGTAATCGATGCGGAGGAATTGTAACGTTACCTGTCACGTGTATCAGATTCCCTTCCGATAATGAGATCTAATTAATCGGTCGCTGACCGAATTAAGTAACGAAGCGGTAACTGAAGCAGCCGTGTTATGTGACAGCAGGGAATTCTGTCTGGCTTGTTATGCGGGTGTGTTCGCTCACAAACATTTTAACGTTTTTCATTACCATTTCCGGCCAAAGGTTCCCGCGTCATCATGATTAAAAATATTGCAATCCGGGTATCGAAAACGAATTATTCGGTTGCACCGGTGACTCTTTGGTTCGCGCAACCCCTGTTAAAATATATTTCAATCACGAATCGATAGCATCACTTTAATGCAAATGTTACAAATAGAACAGTGACAAGTCCGGGGGCAACCGGGAAAAATAACGAAAATTCAGAACGTTGACAAACATTTCACTGCGTTAATTTCACTTCAAAGGATTTTGTTATCGTTTACAAACATGGCAACACGAAAACAGTTCGTCCTGCGAATAATAAAAAAATTTCATTCGTGAGGAACATGAAAATTTGGAAACAATGAATTCATTAAAGCCGTAATCATACACGGTGTGATAAAATCCACAGTCTTCAGGTTTCGTGGACGTATTGAAACTTTTTACGTCGTATTGAAAATTGTTGAACTTGTGGAGCGCCAAATATATAACACTAATAGTGGTTATTTTACACTATTTAAATTTTTAGAAGCTAGATATAAATTGCCTTCTTTCTTCAATAATTTTGTGGGGTTGAAAATTACGTATTGACACCCCCAATTCTTCTACTGTTTCAGATTTCTCATTTTCCTGAAAAAACCTTAAATTCCGCAGTCTAATGACCAGAAAAAAATCGATTTCTTGAAGTTCCAATACTGCCAACTAACTTCGTCGTAACAAAAAATGACATTATAATCAAAGGTCCCAGGATCTCGGAAGGGAATCACTGTAGCTGGGGGGTTGAGCTCGTCGATAGTATCTCGAATTATTTACGTTTCCCCGAAAGACATCGTCCCGAAGTATCCCGGGACCTGATCGGCGGTAATCGCTATCAAGAAAAAGGGGAGGAAAAACGTTTCCCGAGAGCCATTCGTTGCGGCCAGGGGGTGGCGAAAGACCGATCCTCGCTGTAAAATTGCAAGTCCGCCCCCACGTGAGAAGGGAAAGTCCTTCCCCGGAATTCCTGCGAAAGCTTTCTCGGAGAAAGCCGCTTGTAATCCACGGGCAAAGTGAAAACTGACGTTTGGAATGGGGGCCCATCGATTCTTCCTCAGGGAACGAAATTCGTTGGAAAGATCGTTTCTGGGAGATTTGCGAACGTCCTGTTCGCCGATAGCATCGGCCGTTGTATACAGGGTGTCCCATAAATGTGGTACATCCTTGGATGGGGTGATTGCACAGGTGATTTGGAGTAACTTTTTCGTTTGCGAAAATATTCTGCGCGGCTCTGTTAAGGAGTTATTAACGAAAAACACGGACCAATCAGAGCGCGGCTACGTCAGACTCCGCTGAGCGGGCGGGTACAGTGCAGTGGGCGGCGACTATCGTAGTCACGCCTTGATTCGTCTGTGTTTTTCGTTAATAACTCCTTAACAGAGCCGCGGAGAACATTTTCGCAAAGGAGAAAGTTACTTGAAATGGTATGAGGAATCGCTCCCTCGAAGGGAGTACAAAATTTATGAAACACCCCGTAGATCGACGGTCCGAAATCTATCGCGGACCGAACAGTATTCCCACAACAAACCTCTTGGCAAATAAAACTTTCCCCGAGAGTAAACCGTAAAGCAAATACCGTTTTGATCGTGCAATGAAATTTCCTGTTGTCCCCGTGGCGGACACGATCGACGAATTCTAAATAAATACCGGTCTGTATTCCCGAATCGAGTTTCTCAATGATTTTTATTCCGTCGGAGTTCGTCCCCCCCGCGGCCATTTAATCCCGTGGATTTTAATTATCGCGGGACCCGTCGGAAAACGCAGATTTATTTCCGCCGTAGTGCAACGCGGATCGATCGCGAGGGATGGGGGGAGAGAGGAGGGTTGGCGAAGTCGGACAAAGAGAGAAATCGTGTAAGCCCGAATCGAATCGAATCGATTTATGCTGAATCGGTTCGATCCAATGGAATTCCGGCGAATGCCGGACTCGACGCGCGACGATATCCCCCCCCCCCGCTTCTAAGGGACCAATAAATTCTTTTCGAGGGGCACTTTATGAAAGCGTATTTTATGCAGCTCTAAAAAGAACGTTTTACGCCGTTGCCCTCGTCGCGCCAATTACTCCCATTTAAAAGCCCCGACGATTTAGCTAGGGCCAGGACACAACGAAGAAAAACAACAGGCAAAAAAATGACGAAAGGAAATCCCTTCTCTCCCCTTTGTTTCGGATCCCCGGTCATCCGCTGCTTTGTCGCACGGCGAGAAAATTCCGCGTTCCGGCTAATGATCGAATTAATTGTTAGCGACTGCCAGTCGGGAGATGAATGAGCTCATAATTAATGGCGAACTCCACCTTTTTTGCGAAGGCCTGAAATCACGAACGCGACAAAACTATAAGACAAGTAAGGATATATTGGAAATACTGATAGGATTTTTCTCCTTCCTTTATTTCTAATTTTATTGTTCACGTCGTATATAGTAAGATTCGCAAAGTTTTTATCCAAACAGTTTTAACAATTTCGGAGTGGAACAAACGTTTGTTGTATTCTTGAAATCTTGCGTAATAAAAAAAGCATGGAAAATTTTAAATTTATAACTTTTACCATTTTCATAAGGGGTTAATAGGGACTGTCTTATAATTCAACCCGGGGGATGGATGTGATACGGTTTTCTCTTTCTCACGAAGGGTGCCTGCGATATGACGTGCGCATATCTAATGTGCAGAGCATGTGCAGAGCGTGTGCAACGCTGCATGCGCGATCCGCGCGCGTTGATACGGCCGAAGTACACAGAACAACCTGCACACACAGTTTATCAGCACCAAATCCACCCGTATGCGCGTTACGCAGAGTCGCTGCACCGTCCCATTGCAACTGCAACAAACACCCCCATCGGTATGTCCCAAATGCACCATTTTCTCCGGTTTTCCACAGCACGAGTCATCTTTTTTCCGCGAATCGCTTCGACTGACAAACTCACGGTTTTTGGTTCCCGAGGGATGGTACTAAACTCTTTCTTTTGGACCACGGAAAACCGATGCTTGTTCTTGGCACAACGATCATGACTAGACTGCGGATCTGTAGGATTTAGTGCTGTAAAAACACTAAAAGTTGTTTTAGAAAAATCACAAGATTCGGTCTCTGTAATTTCAATAATTATAAACTATTCTTTTGTGTTTTTTATCTCTTCGTTTTTGTATGAACGCACAAAGTTCGTAGAGTATCTTTATGACAAACGTCAAGTAAATATGATTTTTCGTCGAACGATGTCTTTCGAATAATATTTTCCTGTATGTTTTCTCCCTTTGAACGTCGAACTTTTATTGTTTTTTAAGTTATGGATTGCCTTGTCCCGTTTTATGAGAGAAAATATTGAGGATACACCGCTACCACAACTGTCTGTAGGTTCCAATTTTTATTTTACCGCATGTCGCTTTCGTTTTATTATGTTTTTGTTCTCTTATTTTATCATGCGGCTGGTTGGTTTCGGTCGGTTTTCAGTGAAAAAAAATATGAAAAATGTCAAAAAAGATTTTTTTATTATAATTTTAGTTTGAAAAAATCGTCGCTGTTTAAACTTCGACAATTTCCATTAAGAGAGTGTTATTTTAAATTATTAAAAAACGCTGTTTTTTCACTACATTTTTTTCTACATTTCTCTTACTCTTATTTCAAAATTGTGTGACAAGAAAGAGTTGGGTGTAGTTTCAGATCGACTATAGTTGGTGATGGCCTGGGAGAGATTCGCCGGATTATAATGTTTTCGCGTCGAACGTCTCCCAGTTCATCCCACACTCGACATAATCGATCAGTTTTCCTATTATCGAAAGCTACGGCACATTGACGATCGAGAATCTGTTCGACGGATGCCGGAGTTCGGCTAGGCGGAGGAAAGATAAGAGGGGGGATTGGTAAACGCCGACGGAAACGACGATCGCTTCCGCAAACAATTTAACGTAAATTGGAATCGAAATGGAGTCCTAATGGGTAGCTGCGGAGTGGCGGACTGCGGGGGACGTTGCATCCTCCGACGTCTTTATTATTTTCGACGCCCCGCGTCGGCACGTATTTCGCGTTCGCTGTTGCTCTACCTTGCGCCGATAATCCATAGCCAATGGGATGACGAACGAACGATGAACTGGCTCGATTTCGAGTTAAGAAGGTGCGAGAAACAGTAGAGAATAATATTAGCCAAAGAATAACAAGTATTCTCTCTTTAACTGTTAACATTTTATCCTCACCACTGCGGGACCCCTCTTGGAACCAGTCAAGCGGTCATCGAGGGTAATCATTTTTTATTTTTTTATGAAATTTCTACCATCGTATTCGTCTCGTTTTCCTGATTAAAATGACTCCAAACACGATATAGTTACGATCATAATTACTCATGCAACAAGCGATGTTACGAATTCGTGTACCTCTGCCGTAACTGTTCCTCGCTTGTTACACAGTTAATTGCGATCGCAATTGTATCATGTTTGGATTCATTGTAATAGGAAAAACGAGCCGAATGCGATGGTAAAAGTTTCATTGGGGGAAAAAATAAATAATTTTGATTCTTCAAGGCCGTCGGGCTGAAAACAAATGATTAACAAAATCTCTGCCGGCGATGCTCGCCGATTCGCGGAATACCGCGTGCGAGCCCTTTCTAATTGAATCACGCGTTAAATATTCATCGGTCTATAATAACATTCGCCCCACAATTCAATACTGTATCGGCTGTCAATAAATATTGAACGATACCAGCAACGTTAATACCTAATAAAATATTAACGATCGTGTATACATGTCGATAAACGAGAAAATCAGCGCCAGATGCCCGCGATGCATTGGGCCGCGAGGCGACTGAATCTCGACGAATTCGGGCTCTACATACAGTAACCCGTCCGGGTTGTGCATCTTGTAATACACCGCGTATTACCGCTACTAATGCGCCACGATTATAATTATTTACTTCGTGTAGCGTGTAATTATTGGGTTATTTTATTGTCGGTCGTTTCATCATCGACGTTAATTATACGCGTAATTTGATACGATACCTCGAACCGCAGACGGACGTCAACACATAATTACACACTCAATATAGCCCCAATGGCTTCATTATTCGTTTCAATAAGTCATTGAATATTGACGCGGTGTTGTTACATTCGGAAACGCTTGCTGTAAAAATCCGTTCGTCAATTAATACGGTATTAGTTGCGCGAGGATTAACATATTACATAAATACGATGAGAATACGATGAGTTTCACTGAAAACATTTAAAAGAACGTCTGAAACTTTAAAGTTGTGTTTTGAGAGACCGGCCAACTTGAGATCTGTCGTTGCTCAGAGACTTTCCTTCTTCGCGATGAGCACTGTAGGATAAAATAAAAAAGAATGTTTGCTCAATAAAACAGAATTTTTCCTCAATAAAAAAGAAGAATTTTTCCTCAATAAAAAAGAAGAATTTTTCCTCAATTATGAGGAGCTTAATCATTGCATTGCATTTAGGGCTGTTCGGGATTCCCGTAAAATATCCGGGATTCTCGTAAAATATCCGGGATTCCCGTAAAATATCCGGGTTTCCTGAGTATATGCGGGATCCCGAGATGATTCGGGATTCCCGAAAATATACGGGATTCCCAAGAATTTTCAGGATTCCCGACACTGTACGGGATATAGAAACTTCAATATGGGAATCGCAGATATTCGGGATTCCAAAATTCTCGGGATTCCGTGCCGATCCCGCGAAAAATTCCCGTCCCAACCGGGATCTCGCACACCCCTAATTGCATCGCATTGAAAGTAACTACGAAGACAGACACTTGATTTCATTGATCGAACAATTTTTCCAGTAAATAGCAGCAAGTTCTTCGAGTACCGAATAATTAAAAAACTTGTGTCCCGCTCGTTCGTAACCGCGAGCGTGCACAGCGAGTACGGACGTTATCGATCCGCGTTTCGCCTCTCGATTCTCCTTTAATTGCCACAAAGTCTCAGAAAAATGACGGTTGCTGGGTGTGCCTTCGCCGGTGGTGCGGTGATCGCTACGGCTGAATGCAATTAAGTCGTGGGAATTGCGGTTGTTTAGTTTCCGACAGCGTGCACAGACGCAAATATAATTTCCCAAGATTAAGCAACTCGGCGGCCGTCTTGCGGGCGCGTTTCCACCGCAACTGGCTCGCCCTCTAACCCTCTCTCGTAGGATAACAAACCCGCCGACAGTTCGCTTAACAATCCGGGACTTTTAAACTCATTTCGAAGTTTATTCCGCACTGGTATGCACCCGTCGACGATTCGCGCGCCGCCGCTACGGCTCGTTCAACTGGAATCACACGGATGTTGCTTCCGGAAGAATCCACGTGTTCTCGCGGAAACAATGATAGTGTAATTATTAGCCGCAGTGCTGGTACGAGCCACGAGGACCGTTCACTGACTGGTTCGTTAGGTACGTCACGATCGACACCGAAAAACGCGGTTCCTAAACTATCGCCGACAGATATCGTCGACCTGATGTAGCCTGAAGCATGCACATCGCTGTTTTCAGAAGAATTCTCGTGAAATCGGTGCAATAGCAAATTATTTTTAGCCACCTTTTGTTAGAAGAAACTGTTGATCACTTTTCTGAGACCATTTCTTTCTGCGACTAGTTTCATAACAAGGCAGGGGGGCATTATACAATCTTTTCCTGTACTATTATTTTTCTATTTCCACTTAAAAAACAGCAGTAACCTGTCCTGGTTCCCAGAATCACCATGCTCAGAATTGAAACTAGATATCATATCTCACCTCTCGATAGTCTTTCCACAGTTCAAAACACGAATCACTATAACAATTCAAGACCTGAACTATTTCTTCCCATATCTGACTCCGGTTCGTACTCGAGTAACTCCCAACATCGACTGGCAGTGTTTCAGTGGCAACGTACCCCCACTGCCACAAGTGTATTGACCGGTTGTCAATGACCACGCGAGTGTCCACTTTCACGCTAAAAATAAAACCGAAGGGGAACCAAGAAGTCCGAGAATTATTTTCGTCGACATTTCAACCCTTCTATGAAGTCTATTGTACTCGAATTTCTTTTACGAATTGCGCACCTGTGCTGGATGTTGTCTATCGATTATTAACGGTGTTTACCGCCTCACGCGATGGAAGTCGCGGAATACAGAAAATTATAGGTTGCAGTTTCAGATATCTCTTTGCTATCGCAAACAATTTTGCTTTTGAGTGGGGAGGAAACTGTTCTGCTTAGTTTCAAAGATCACTTGTGTAACACCCATGGCTTACGATGGATCTTTTCGGACTGAAGTATTTCAAGATTTGTCGACTACATTTGCTGGCCATTGGCCAATGGCCCTACCAAAGAAAAATAACAGCTGCACCTGCCAGGCTCATTATATCCGTAGGACTAATCTCCTTCGGCTTCGAAAAGGTACGATTGGCAGAGTAGAATTAGGCGAGCCAGTTTATACATTCTTTGTGTAGCGATTGATTTTTACTGATGTTTTACACTCACGGGATAGTGTGTATCATAATTTACTTTGTACAGATCTGCCGCCTCATAAAATTAGGAAATGATGTGCGAATTCTTGTTGAGGACATTCCTTATTGTTGTTTTTGGATTAATACCGTCGCAATGTACATATGCTTTTGGGTCCAATCGGAATTGGTCGGTACACTATTATTTACAAATAGAGTATACTCGGAAAATCCAAACTATGTAATTTGAAAATTCATATTATTAAAGAAATTTTCGGATTTTCTCAGATACTTTGATATTAGTTGAATCTGAACATTATCCGTGGACTTGTGTGATCGGGTAAGAGTAATTTTATGTTATCAGTTGAAGGAAATTCTGGAGAAAATGAAAGGCGATTGGCACTGTGCAATGTTGAACAAAGAGAATCATATTCTTGAAGCTGTCACGAAACAAGGATGGAAAAAGTCTATACAGTTTTTAAGTAATGGAACCGTTTGATCTTTCTGAATATGTGATAAATAGTTGATCCCCTTATTTAGTTCATCTGACTTCAATTTTCTTTTGCGTAAAAAACGAATCTTTTGGTAAAAATTTCTAAAATAGCTTTTATTCTTGCACTCTTATGCTTATGGAATGGTAAATGAGGCCAATGATTAAGTTGAATTACTTACAGCCGGTACGTAAGAGATGTCAGTTATCTGAACGAACGCGTGTGCTGCTTTGGCTGATTTCAGCGTTAACGTATATAATCACGTGTCTCTACATGACCTTGCAATTCGCACCAGGGCTTCTGAGTAACTTGGTTCCATGGAATAGCACTAACATCCGAGAACCATTCGTAGGCGAATTCTTGCTTGATCCAGATAAAAACTATCCTCTTCGTATACCGTATGAGTATGGCGTCGTGATTGTTATGGTCCTACTACCATCCACATTGTTTCTGCAGTTGAACATGCTCGTTATACATGCATGCGGGATGTTGACTATTTTTGGGTGAGTGCTTACATCAGTAGTTATTTGATGTACGAATTGGGTCTTATCTAGCGGCCTAACGAACTTCTCCAAATTGCAGACAACGTTTAGAACATGCTTTTCAAAATACATCGGGGAAACGTATCAAACATGACAGAGTACACACTGTTTTTGTACGCATCATCGAGCAGCACAAGCAGATTATCCAGTTAGTACTGAACCATTTAATATTTCTGGAGACCTATTATTTATCCATCAGATAATATTTTATATAATTTAATGGTGCCTGTTCAAGGTACATCCACTTTTTAAATTCCTATTATGCTGCGGCATGCTGCTTTATGGCTTTCGTCAACGTTCTTTTAGTCAGCAGTTTGTTAGTTAATGTGAGTTTCTGCAGGAAAAACCGCCAACTATTATACCATAAACGTTAGTTAGTCAACACAATAATAGTTTTAGTAATAATGCTTCACGTTTGCACTAGATGTAAATGTACATGGTGTCCCAAAAATGTGCGAAAACCGTAAAACGGATGATTCGTGAGGTCATTTTTGAGTTCTGCATTGATTGTGGGAAGCAGTAATAAAATAAAAATTGTTTTCAGCCCTTCATGACATTGTTACCTTGAAAAACACGGTACAATGTTCTTAGATTTTTCTAATCTATTACTGTTTAATATTTCACACATAATATGTTGAGAAACTTCTATACGCAACTGTTTAATCATCACCATCCTCAGGTCTCAGAAGCATTTATGTTTAGGTGTGTATTTATATGAGAAACGAAGGAAACATCGAGATGGCTGTTATTTCCTCATTAACCGTTGGTCTATCACTCTTCAATATGTGCCACATCTCTTCTTCAGCACAAGAACTTCTGAATGTCAGTACTCATGTTTTTCGGCAGATGTAAGTAATTAAGAAAATTTCAGTTCACGTGAAATGGCAAAAAGTTTTATAAATATTCATTATAAAATATGTTAACTGACAAACATTTCAGGTACTGGGGAAAATGGTATACTGCATCGAATTCAAACCAGAAGATACTGCTGCTAATCATGTGTAATTGTATACAGCCAGTTACAATAGCATTCTTCTCGATTTACACGCTGTCGTTTGAGACTTTCTACGTGGTAAGATTAACACATGAAAGACCTTACTCGGAGACTCTTCGATTATTTGGATTATTAATTGTTTAAGTTGCTGCAGGCTGCGATGTCCTACTTTTCGGTGCTCTATTCGCTGCAATGATCAGTGCAAATTTTCATCGAAATGGACACAACTCTTCGATCTGAATAGTACGGGTACATAAGAAATTTTTTTTAGCGCATTCTAAGTTTAATTATAGCACAATTCAGGAGTTAAAATTTGAAACACAGAAAGAAATAATTAGGAATTATTTATGTAACAATGAACAACTATTAAAACCAGTGGTAATTATTGCGA